>VDFB02276634.1:0-54152 GCA_007258455.2 Sequoia sempervirens
CTGCAGTGCGTCTGGTAAACTTTTTTCACGTGACTAGTGACGTTGCATGACATGCCCTCTCGTACGAGAATGGTGGGGAGACTAGACCTCGTGACCTCTTGCATTTATACTTTTATATTTAATTATATTGATATGTTAGGATTTATTTGTATAGTTTTTAATTAAATTTATTAATATATATTTTATTAGTGGTTTAAATTAATTTATTTTTGATGAGTATGAATTTGGTTTGTTTATACTTATTATATTGAGATGATATTTATAGGGGTGAAGTATTGAGATTTTTTGGGTTGTTACTTATGCTAAGAATATTTAGACTCAAGCATGTTTAACCATGAAGCTTTTCTGAAGATCAAGATCACTTAGCCATGAGAAGAGAGAGTTATTTAACGTTTTTAAATTTATTTTTTCTATTAGTTGAAATGGTTATTTCATTTTTATGAGGATGTCAAGAACCTAGTGTTATGAACAACTCTTCTAGCTTTTGGTCAAATTGTGACTATGATATAAATTATGACATCATGGACAATTCTTGGATTCTATACTAATCATGTAGTGAGAACTTTGGTGGTGGTTTATGGTAATATGACACACAAGTGTAATTGTCATTATGTACATGAAAATTTGAGCCAAATAGAGTAAATTAAATAAATATTAATTTACTCTAATAAAAAATTGAGCAAAACTTAGATTAGGTTGTTAGAAGATTAAAACAATACAAATTATCTATGATAACCTATATTAACCTCCTGGTTGCACTATACAAGTGTTTTGGTCAATTATTTAAGGATGTGGGTGCTCTTGCCAACAAGATAAGATTGCATTTCAAGATGATGTTAAAATGGCTTGGGTTGAGGCCAATTTATAGATTTTTGGGCCAAGGAATGGATGGCTAGGATACATTTATAAGATGAATGACTTATATTGGTTGAGAGCTATGGGGAGGCAAGAGGAGGATAAGTGTTCAGATGTGGTTGGAGGAGATGAAGGGAGAAGGATCAAAGAGAATCAAGGGTGGATATTCTCCTTGGAGGAAGTGGAGGGATGAGATAGAAAGGGTACTTTAGAATACCCTTGAGGGGATTTAAAATTAGATTATAGGTATGTGCAAGGACTTGACCCATGTGACATGGTACTAAGGCCATGTCACATGTACAAAGGCCCATGCCTTGTGTACAAAAAGCCCATACCTTTGTACACTTTGGAGCATGTGGAGGATTTGACCAACATTAGGGATGTGGAAGTAGGTAATTAAGGATTTAATTAGATTAAACCACTTAATAAAAAGTGTATGAAAATAAAGAGATTAAATAAATAAAATATTAATTTAATTCTTGGGAACATGATATGAGACTTAGGTAAATAAAAAATAGATTTATTTACTTAAGTTGGACTATATGAGGAAGAATATTTAATGATTTAGGCTAGAAAATAGGTGCAGGTAAATAAAAATGAATAATGATTTTGTTAATTAAATAATAAAATATTATTTAATTCGTAAGGGGATGAAAATTGAATAATTAGGGTTATATTCAACTAGTTATAGAAGAAATATTCAAGTAATGATAATGATAAATTTTAGCTGTAATGAGTTCCCTTTCCTTGTGAGCTATTGGTTATTGTAGAGTTATAGTTGGATTTTTGTTGGCAAGATATAATTGATTGTGCACTTATATTCGATTTGGGTGAGGCTAGATACTAATGCAGTTACTGATGGAGGGTCTAGCAAGGATTGTCCAACCATACAACCTAGAGTTCAACACATCAGGAATAACATAAGAAATGCTCAACAAACATGAATTATCATTGATTCAACAACTTGCATTCTTACATGCATCATGTGCCACAAGTGAGGGATGACTAGGGCTCACAGGCCTACCACAAAGGCATTACAAGATATTACAATTGGCACATATTCGCTAAGCACTGCATAAAAATGACTTCAAAATATAAATATGAAGTGCTTGGCTGACAAACAATAAATATTTGTATATATGTGACTAATTTCAGAAAGCCATGCACTAAAATACCAGACTCAAGAATCAATATTAGACATGTTTGCACGGCACTCTAATAATCATTTGACAGGTTAAAATATAGCTATTATTGATGCCGCATAGCCTAAACCAGTTTAGCAACTTTACGAGTACAAAACCCTGCACATATTGATCTTATAGGGAGGATGATAAACTTTGTTCCTTATCCAGATTACTAGCACCCACATCAACCACAAATCTGTAACGAACATCATTCTTATCTAGTCTTTCCATTGCTTCGTTCAAGTAGTCCATGGCCACAATCTCAACCTGACATAAAACTTTCTTCTCTGCACAGAAATTTAGAGTTTCCTGTGTTTCCTCCATGCTGCCAATGAAACTCCCGGCTATGCTCTTCCTTCCTGTAATTTTTATTTAATTTGTTAAAAAAAATCCATATTGAGAACTCACTTGAAACCAACAAACACCTACTTTCATTTGCATGGTCACTTGAAAACATAGGATACTAGATGGGGTATGGGGCTAGCTTTAAAACAGGGTAGAGTTTCTAATGAAATAATATTTTGAACTCCAAAGCTGAGAAATTTACCGAGCATTAAACCGCCAGAGATAAAGGTGAATGGCTCCTTAGTAACCCCAAGCATAATCATTTTGCCATTGATCTTCAACAGGGAAAGATACGGTTCCATTGAATGCCATGCTGGAATGGTGTCTAGTATGTAATCCAGGCTCTCTGCTGCTCCCTGCAGTACAGGTAGACATTAGATATGTGTCAATGTGACAGAAAACAAAAAGGAATAAGTCACTGTACCTTATTGAAGCTTCAACTTTTACAACATTTGCATTGTAAATAAGACCCCAAAGTGCTTTAGCTTTGCTAAGTGATGTTTGTATAGGAGACGAGGAGAGTGTTAGCACATCAAACCAGGGAACCCAAAGTGCCTTAGTGCAAGGTGATCTTAGTATAGTAGAAGAGATGAGTGGTAGCACATCAACCCAGTAAGTGCAGTAGCCTTACTAGGTGATGTTAGTAGAGGAGAAGGATGTTAAAGAGAGAGGAGAGAGGGATAGATAGAGAAGGAAGATATAAATATATGGGAAGAGAAAGAGAGAGATATAGATATATGGGAAGAGAAAGGGAGAGATAGGTAGAGATAGAGAGATAGATAGGGGGATAGGGAGGGAGCGAGGGAGGGAGAGATAGAGAGAGGGGGGAGATAGAGAGAGGGAGGGAGAGAAAGGGAGAAAGATTGGTAGAGGAGACATAGAGAAGAGGGGGAGAGAGGGAGAGAGATAAGTAGAAGACAGAGCGAAAGAAGAGGGGGGAGAGAGGGAGAGCGATATGTAGAGAGGGAGAGAGAAGAAGAATGAGGAGAGAGGAGAGATAGCTCAATATATATAAAAGGAGATGGATAAAGGGTGATATAGAGAGATAGAGGGGGATAGTGAAAGAGATAGAGAGATAGTGGTAGAGGTTTCCATTATTTAACACTTATTATTAATTGTTTAGTCTAGCCACATGCAACTAGAATTTACATCACTTTGTATTATATATAGTATATATAATAATTTTATATATGTATTTGATAGTTTTGTTAAAGAATAAGATATATAATAAGTAATATAATTATTTTATTTATAATTTATTTTTTTATTATATAAAATATACATTATATATTAATTATGCTAATTTATACTTAACTACGTAGAGTAAAAGATACCAAAATTTTAAAACCTAATATATATGTATTTGATAGTTTTGTTAAAGAATAAGATATATAATAAGTAATATAATTATATTATTTATAATTTTTTTTATTATATAAAATATACATTATATATTAATTATGCTAATTTATATTTAACTACGTAGGGTAAAGGATTCCTTAATTTTAAAACCTAAATGTGCTCATTATTAGGATATTGGCCATGATTTTCATTTTAATAAATATACTCTAAAACCCTTGTGAAAATTTATTTTTAGGCTGCAGCTGGCCAAATTGGAGAAGTGAAAGGTCAATACCGGGGAGGAAGGAAACTGATAGCGGTGGGGAAAGTAACACAAAACCGGCGGAAAATAGCCAAAAAATGGCGAAAAATGATGGATGACTGAGTTTCGTTTAACTGTCATCGAGGGTCTCCCATTGCTTTTCAACCGCCCGCAGGAAAAATGAGCTCGTGAAGCTCAAACAAGGAAATGCCTTCGGCATAAATAATTATGCTATGCTAATTTATACTTAACTATGTAGAATAAAAGATACCGAAATTTCAAAACCTAATATATATGTATTTGATAGTTTTATTAAAAAATAAGATATATAATAAGTAATATAATTATATTATTTATAATTTATTTTTTATTATATAAAATATACATTATATATTAATTATGCTAATTTATACTTAACTACGTAGGGTAAAGGATGCTTTAGTTTTAAAACCTAAATGTGCTCATTATTAGGATCTTGGCTGTAATTTTCATTTTAATATACTCTAAAATCCTTGTGAAACTTTATTTTCAGGCTGCAGCTCGCCAAATTGGAGAAGTGAAAGGTCAATACCAGGGAGGAAGGAAACTGATAGTGATGGGGAAAGCAACACAAAACCGGTGGAAAACAGCCGGAAAATGGCGAAAAATGATGGACGGCTGAGATTCGTTTAACTGTCATCGAGGGTCTCCCGTTGCTTTTCAACTGTCCGTGAGCAAAATGAGTTTGTGAAGCTCAATAAAGAAACACCTTGAACGTAAATCAGATATGTTCATTGATACATGACTGTGTACAAATAGTTTAGCATGCATAAAATAAACTAAAGTTTAAAATATGTTGTTTAAGTCAAATTTAATATATAAATTCGATCGCTCATCCTCCACATACCATACTCTGAAATGGATCATAACTTATAGAATCTCCTTGTCGATGATCCAGGATGTCCGATCTGGGAACTTGAATAGATATTCGCTAAATAAACGCATAAAATATATAGTTGACGCTCAGGTTCAAGATATCCATCGGTTCCATCGTCATGAAGGTTTTATCTTCCATGTTTGGAGGACTCTTTTTCACTCTATCTGTCGTAAAGCTTTAATCTTCCACATCTACTCATTACCTTCGCCATTGTGCTCGATCCCATTCGGTATTCTTCGATGAATCATACTCGTTGCATGCTCCAAGAACAAGTGTGAAAAGAAAGAAGGAAGATCCAGCAGCCTACATTTTCTAAACGTAGATCATAATTGCTTGGAACATGCAACCTCCCATCGTCCCCACGCGGCGGCTATTGCAGTAAGTTTGGAGGGCGGAAGGTAAATTCGGGAAGAAAAGGTGGCGAGGGAAACTCCATTTGCCACATCGATGATTTCACTTCTCTCCACTTCATGACTATGCAAAAACTAGTTTCCAATTTAAAGCTAATGAAAACCTTTATTTGTTTGTAAAATGGGGAAAGCAAAGAAATAAAGAAACGCCATGTCATCCATCCTTGATCACCTCTTCTTTAACCTCTTGACTGGTTGCATTCGAATCTTCGATGCAGAGCAAAACATCAGAAAAGGGGAAAAGGAAAAGCTTGTACTACGTAGCGGCTGGGCTTAACAAAAGCTGGTTTGACCGCTTAGGTGGCAGATGTGGGCTCGTTTCTATTGTCAGCATCCGTTCCTCTCGTCCAATGTTCGTTCTCGTTGTCGTTAACTTCGAATTCAAATTATTCCCGCGCACCTCCCATGGAAGCGTTTGATCGCATAAAACATTTTGACTCCGTATTTGTTTTATACAAATGGTTGTTGCAGTGACGATAGTGAAAGCATTGAAATAGGGTATTGGCACCCATCGAATCAGAATAAAAAGGGGGATATTGTCACATATTACAGTTGGAAATGCTTGGGTAGACATTTATGCAAAATGTGAAAGCATTGACAAGGCACATGAACTGTTTGACCGGATGCCTCAAAGAAATGTGGACTCATGGATTGCTTTGATTGCAGGATATGCACACAATACGTTTGTCAAAAAGGATTTAGAAGCTTTCATCCAAATGCGATTGGCAGGTGTAAAGCCAGATTCCGCAACCTTTGTCAGCATCCTCCCAGCCTGTGCGAAAATGGGAGCTTTGGAACAGGGTATGGACATCCATCACAGATAGAGGAATTTTGCCAGATGTTGTAGCTGCAACTGCCCTGCTAGATGTGTATGCAGAAAGTTTAAGTATAGACAAGGCACACAAACTATTTGACAGAATGCCATGATTGCAGGATATGCAAAATGTGGAACTAGGCACGTGAACTGTTTGATAGAATGCCTCAAAGAAACATGTTCTCGTGGAACGCCCTGATTGCAGGATATTAACAAAATGGAAATTTGTTGAAAAGGCTTTAGAGAATTTGCAACTAAATGCAATAGGCAGGTGTAAAGCTAGACTCTACAACCTTTTTCAGCCTATGCCAAATGGGAGCTTTGGAATAGGGTATGGACATCCATCAAAGCATAAAAGGATAGAGGGGTTTTTTCAGAGGTATTTACAACTGCTCTAAGTTTAAGGGAGTTGAGGAAGGTTTAGATAAGGTATATGTTTAGGTTGAAATTAGCGAAATAATTATTTTTTCGTTGTGTTTTATGTGTGTGACTTGCGATGTTATTAAATTGTGATGATTTATGTTCAAGCTAGAGTTCTAAGTTTAAAGTTGAATAGTGTTTACTCACACCCATAGAAGTACTATCACTATTCCTTCTACCATTTCTCCTTGTTATCCTATGGAAACTTTACATTTATAGTGTTCCACTACCATTTCATTCCCTCTTACCTCTCACTCTCTTTAGGCATACTGCATTCTGCCCATACTTCTCATACCACTACTACCTACACTTCTAAACCTTCAATACACTAGTGAAGTAGTTTGCTCAACTTATGAAGAAACCTGTAGCTCTAACTCTATTACATATAATCCTCCACATTGCACACCTTTTGCATTTGAGGTTGTTACATGCCCATTGCTCATTGACTTTATTGTAGCTATATTTGAGGTACATTATGGAAAAGGTGGTCACAATGTTTACATATGAGCTTTCAATGATACATGCCTAGATATTGCATATGAAGATAAAGTCTTACCTAAATTATTTCCATGAACCCTAAGGACTATGCCCTTGTATACTTCTAATCCTTAGCTCCTATTTCTATCCATTATCTTGACGAGCTAGCCACCATGTTCTTACAACCCTTATGTGTCGATGTGGGCTTAGAATCAACTAAATTTTTTAACTAAATGTACCCAAAGAGTCTACTAATGACAATGGAATTAGCTTTCAATATTTATGTGGTAAAATTTGTGTGTACATGTAAAAAGTGTTGAAATTTAACTATTTGAATCTAATGGTTTGAATTATGGGGCCTCCCTCACTTCCTCCTATCGATAGGGAAATAAGGAGAAAAGGTGTGAACCATGGAAAACAACTATAAATCTTACTAAATTCAAGCCCTAAATGACCCTAATCTACAATGAAGAGAATATGACATAAAAATTCAAATGATAAATCAATAATACCTCAACTCTTATGTCAAAGTTGGTTCTTCTTTTCTCGATCTTGCCTACATTTTTGTCTCCAATATCAAGTGTGGACAATCTATTGTAAGCTCAATGTAGACGAATGATATAAAAATTTCAAAGAATTTGGTTACGCTGAAAAGGGTGATGAAGGGTTCTATTTAGAGGATTCGATAGAAAAGCGACGATCGAGATTGAAAGGAAAAATCAACGGATGATATCATGAGAAAGAATGAGAAAGTTACCATTTTAATGGAAGAAGATACAATAATGAACTATCTAATTAAAATGGTGGATAATGGTGCACATGAAATTTATAATTTCATGTTTTGTTAACTAAAGATTTTTCTAAGATGGATGAAAGTTGAAAAATTAGAAAAGATTTAGATTCCAAAAATGAAGGAAAGCTAAAAGAAGAGAAAAAGATGGAAAGATTTGAGAAAAGAAGGTAAGTTTAATATTTGCACCCACATGATTAATTAAATAAATAGAAATATTATTTTAATTATGGAGGAATTTAAGAATTTAGTTAATTATATAAATAAATAATTTATTTAATTATGAAGAATATTAGATGTTTTCAAATGCAAAAAGTTAACTTGTGAGAGAAAAGTAGGGTTAAGGGGAGAGGAAAGTGGAAGATGAAAGGTAAGTGGAATTAAAATAAATAAAATTTATTTATTTTCACCCACATGAATAAATAAATAAATAAAAATATTTATTTAACTAGAGAAGAATTTAGAAATTAGATAATTAAATAAATAACAATATTTATTAATTATAAACAAGATTAGAGATTAAATAATTAAAGATAATTATTTAATCAAAAGTGGTTAGCTAATTAAACAACTAAAATTGTTTAATTAAACTTATAGAAAAATTAGAATAATTAAATAATTAAAATTATATAATTATATGGATAAGAAGAAATATGAACTTAGAGGAAAGAGGTTAATCTAATCAAATAACAAGATTATTTAAGTAGGACAATTTTTAGTGTCTACATTTTCCCCCTCTTTGAGGAAGTGCATTTTTATAGCATTGTTGCAAAGAAAGAAAAATGTAGTCAAGAGGGAAAAATCAGAAGTGATGAAGAAGGTGACGATATGCCCCAGTCAAGTGAAAAATGGAAAATAAGAAAAAATGAGATGATTGAGATGTTTGGTACCCCCTCGAGAGATTTGGTGAAAAATCCATAAAATTGATCCAAATTTACTGATAAGCGCAAAGAAAAGGCGTAGTAAGAAGTGAAGAATAGTTTGTTTGATTGGAATGGAATGGATGAAATGAATTGAGATTGATGTAGGATTTTGTTGATAGATTTGAGCTTTAATTTTAGTGCATGATTATCATCATAGAGCATTTTATTTGGCAATGAATAATGGACACCAAGGTATGACATAGAACAAGGTGCAAAATTTTATCCCTTTGCATAAAAAAACACATTGGAGACAAGGAGTGTCATAACATACATTAGTGACAATAGAAACTTGTCGAAATATGTGAGGAAATAACCACAAAGCATGTTTGTCTTGATGCAAGAAAGCATTAGATGACCTTTAACTTGCATAAAATATTTTGATTATGCCAAATGGAACCCCAATCACACACAAGGAACTTAGTTTCCCCAATCATATTGCCAAGACAAACCACACAAAATTTTTTAAGAGAAAAAGGTCATGATCCATCATCTCTCCTCTCATCCCTTGTGGACTTCCTTGAGGTGCATAGTAACAGGACCAAAGATAAATTAGATTAAAAAGATAAGACTAACTGTACCAAATGAGTCAATAGTCATTTAGATCTTCTTGCCAATCTATGAGTGTTTACCGATAGGATTAAGGATAACCCTACATGATCACAAATGAAGCATTAGGGAAGTCATTTTTCTTTGTGCCTCCAGACCAGTCTCGGTGTTGAAATCGATCAAGAATGAAAGGGTTATGGAACTTGCTGAAGCTAAGTTTGATAAGAGAAACCTAATTTTAAAGGTTATTGCTAATCTCGGTATACCTCTATGGGAATTTCATATAAGATTTACTTCACAAATAGAGAAGGATCTTACATAACCACTTTAATTCATACTGCCTATCAAATGGTGAAAGAAGGTGCTAAGTTTGACCTATGTGAGCTGTTGAGAGAGCAACTGATGGACAACTTGAAGAGGACAAAGGAAACCAACTACAATTTCAGGTTTGGTTCACTGATCATTTGCCTTACTTTCTTCTTCCTGAATGAATTTCTTGGATTTAAGAGTAAAATATGGGATAAGTTCAATCTAGTAGTAACACAAATCAATTATCATATAAAAAGTTTCCAAGATAAACAAGAATATACTACCTTCTATTGGAGATTTTTTAAGAATTTGCAAGTTGAGCTGCAAAGTAGAGAAAGGATACCATCAGATTTGGTCTAAAAACATAAGAAAGAAGTAACATTCATGGCAAACAAGGACCATTGCTATATAGAAACAATACAACCTAGAACCTCACAGATTCCTACATTACCTAATGAGGTTGCATTAGAATATGTATAAGGATATGTGAATATCCTACTGAAGAAGCCAAAGGATACAAATGTTGAGAGATTGGAACATATGATGAGATAATGGATAAGTTGTTTAAGAAGCGTGCAAATGAGCATTTTGAAAAACATAAGGATAAGCTTCACAAGGAATCAGGTATTCCTCCAAGGACTACATCTAGTACCCCTATAAAGATTTCTAATGATAAATATATTCCTCTAGAATCCAACAAAGAGACAAGAAGGTTAGGTAGATCCACTTTTGTTACTACATCTACTTTGCACCGCTCTGGACCTACACAAACAATTGATAGTAGAAGAAAAGCTACACTAGAGACCCTTTCAAAGAAGAAGGCTACAAAAATTGTGTACACTAGGCCTAAGAAGAAGGAAAAAAGGAAGAAGTTAGATGAGGAAGAAACTAAAGAAGAGGAAGAAGTTGGAGATGAAGATATCTCCTTGTAGAAAAAGAAAGGGAAGAAAATAGAAAAGGAGGGAACTGAGAAAAATCCTTCGATTCAACATCGTTCTTTTGATTTTGGAGCATATTTTGGTTTGTTTAATGACATAATGTAGCTACATCTGGATGTCCCTTTGAAAGATCAAAAAACAATTGAAAAAGCTATCATTGAGTATATGCTCAAGAAAAACATATCTTTCAGTGACATTGTTGATAAATCTCTAGATAGCTGAGTTGAGGCTTTGAGATAAAGAAGAGATGATGCCATCAAAGTTGTTGAGGAATTGAGGCATAAAGTAATTGACAAGGCTGGGATCTCTGTCTCCTAGGAAGAAAAAGAAAAGATAGTCCAAAAGTAGGAAAAATCACTCCACACAAAGAGAAGAATAGATCTTCTGATGAGTACGGATGATGATATCAAAAGTAAGATTCAATTAGAAATTGAAGAAATCACAAAGAATATTATTGTTGAGATGCAAACTGAAGTTGAAGACAGTGTACACGAGCCTCTCGAAGAACATAAAAATATTAATGAGCCCCCTCTGTATGATACAAATGAAAAAATAGTCTTTGGTCAGCAAGAAGTACAAGGTCCTTCCAATTAGTAGAAAGAGAAAGATGTATCCAGTATGACAATGGAGAAGGGAAAGGATGCAGAGAAGGAAAAGGAGAAGGAGAAAGAAGAAGAAAATGAGGAGAAAGAAAAGGAGAAGAAGGTGACTTGGGTGCTGAAGAAAAATGTTCAAAGAAGACATATTCCTCTTCAGTGGACTCAATAAAGGAATTTTTGGCTCAAGAAATGTAGATCCAACCCGTAGTGACTCTACAATTACTACATGTTCCTACTTTTAATGAACAAGTTAACTTGTCTGATATGTCTCCCTTGCATAAGTTGAAAGTTGGAGATATACTTCACTCCATTGCAAGATAGGAATTGTTACAACATCATGTGGAGAGTGTTGGAGTCTTGGAAGAAGCAATGAAGCTGTTGGAAGAGAAGTTTTTAGAAGCTAAAATAGATTTTTCATTTCCCCTTGCACAACAGATGAAACAATTAATGTAGCCTTTTGAGAATCATTCTTGAATAGATGAAAAATAAGATAGAATAAAAGTTGAATGAAAAGAGATTGAATGATGCCTTCGAGAAGTGTGATAGAACTTTTTCCAAGTTGCAATTCGATATCCAAGACATTCAAAAGTGCTTAGAGGAAGCCAAGGTTCTATACATTTTCTATTTGAAGTGGCCAAATAAAATAAAAATTATTAAGGATCAGATTAGTGCAATTGAAATGTAGATCACTAATGTGGTTGCAACATATAATCTGGTACAAGACAATGATGATGCCATAAGGGAAAAAGTAGAGAGATTGCACTCCCAAATACAACTACAATATTAGAGAGAGTAGTTTAAAAGTCATGTGAAACAATTTAGAGAAGTAGTGAGCCTAAGGTTGGCTTCACTTACCGAATTCCTGACAGAGGCCAATAGTGTGGTTTAGAAGTATAAGGCACCATCTTCCATGGAAGATGTAGAAGATGCATAAGTGCAGTTGAATCGTCAAGTCCAGATCTAGACTACTACAAAGAAGCATTGGGATAATAGCCTAGTTTAGCCGAAGTCCATTTACAAGGGCATTCTGTCATCAAAGTGAGTTGTGATTGATTTTTTCATGTAAGATAGCTTTATTTTTGTTGTTGTATATATGTGGAATAGATATAAGGATAATTTTGTTTATGAAGTAATTAGACTTTATCCTAGAGGGAGTAAAAGTTGTATAGTTTAAGGGGGAGCTTGTAGAGTTTTTCTTAGATAGAGATTTTTTTACCCTTTGCCCTTGATGTCAAAGGGGGAGAGAGAAACGTGCATCTAAGGGGAAGTGGTTTTTATTAGAGGTAAAATATGGGTTTTGAAGGGGCCCGAAACCCTTTACATTAGAAAGTAGTTGAAGTAAAAGATAACATTAAGCCAAAAAATAGGCCAACAACAACAACCCATCAGCAAAAAAATAGCCAAAAAGGAGGATCCAACCAGAAACACTAAATGCTTTTTAGAATATCCACCGCCTCCATGTCGCAATCAATAGCTTTTTGTGCATCATCAAAAACATCAGAACTATCCTTCCCAAATGCCCCAACCTGAGCTTTAGTTTTTGGTGTAAGTGCTCCTTGGTTTGCTTGCACCAACAAGTTAGGAAAACTTCTCTCTGTCTTCACCCAAGAACCTAATAGCTTCTAGGTTCTGATTAGGCTTAGGTCATTAACTAAGCCCTATTTCAACTCTTCTACAAGAATCTCAGTCCTTGTGCTTCACCTTGGAGGACTTGACACCACTTGAACTTGTAAACTATCTCCTACACTTAGAAGGATCTAAGTTCCAACTTCACTCTCAACCTTGAACTGCTTGCAGGGGTGTCAGAGATACTAGAATCATGCATTTCATATCCATTTAGATCCATCTTTGAGGACCTTCAATCTGCTGTCTTACTGATTCCAAGATTTTGCTTTGAGAAGGCCTAATTGCTTGTAGCCCTTAACAGTGTCCTTTTTGCTTTTCTTGTTCAAACTGTCCAAACAACCTAGAAAAAAAACTGCACATTTAGATACCCTTTTGGATCCTCTAAAAGATTTACAAGGATTTAGTTCTCTGTGCCCTCCATACAATGGTCTCCTACGATTTAGGATAAATAGGGCTAATAGGCCTAATTCCTAGGAATCTACTGATCTCTTGTTCCTTACCTCAACAAATGGATTGACCAGACCTCAATCCTTTCAACATACTAAGATAAGTCTCTACCCCACCTGGAACTGTACTTGTTCTGTATAGTACCTCTTTCCCCTGCCTATGTTCCTCAATATTTCACTATCAAACCTCTAACCGAACTTTCCAAGCTCGCCTAGGGTTTGATTTTAAAAATAATTGCTCGACTCCACATGACTCCTACTACTGAATATGTACAAATACATGGCTCCCCTAGAAAATCCATCTATGCTTAGGAAATTCCCGTGGCTAGATTTCATGGGGGAGCCATCAAAAGACTAACTGCTCAAAATAGAAACAACAAACCCTCTAGAGCTAGATCTATGAATTCAAAGCACCAAATCAACTCTAAACAACTTGATTACAAAATGGAAAATGCTCAAGACTACTCTATGAACACAAATCTAATAGAAAATCAATACATCTAATTCATCTAATAGCACTGTCACTCAAGAACATTCGGTATACACAAAAAAATTAGAGTTCTTCTATTCCAACAAAAGCCAAAACTTGATTACAATAGACTAACTGCTTACCTTCAAGCCACCACACTTACATAGATTCCTTTTGCCATGTTTCAAGGGATGTTGGTCAATCCCACACTCCTAACTTTTAGGGGATCCGAGATAACTAAGTTGCATGCAACCTGACAAATGTTGTCATGCAACTTTGCAACAACTTTTTTGCAACTTCCCATCATTATGTCCTCTTCCTAACTTCTAGGACCTCTAACTCTTTGATTTCGAGCCATCAACTCCCTTAACTGCCTCTTGGCATCTTCTAACAACAACCATGTGTTTAGAACACATTTAAGGCTCAACTCTCAATCCAATCTACTAAGCTAATTAAAGCAAAAGATAATTAACAAAGACTAAGCTATGGTGACCATAGTCCTAATGACTAATTCACTTATTCCACACACAAGCAAGACCTTCTAAGGTCCAAAATAAACACACTATTACCCTGACTTGGCTAAGGTCAGGTACAAGCCAAAATTGATCATTAACAAAATGGAGTTTAGCCTAGGTGCTCCTGCACGAGTTTTGTTCCTAGTCCTAGCTCCAATTCCATCCGTATTTATCTCTGAAATCAAAACAATACCTTTCTGACCACCCTTCCCAGCAGCAATTTCCTCCCCCATCAGCTTACCAGCTCCAACAACCTCATCAACACATGAGCACTATCTTTTCACTTCTTAGCACTAACCACAGGAGAAGTAACGACAATAGACTCATATTTCATAGAAATTTTATGTACCTCCCCTCCTCTCATCACAGTATCCTAGATTTTCACCATTTGATCCTTAAGGATGAGGATTCTTCCCTCAAGATTCTGCTTCATTTTAAGGGTTTCCTCCACAACAGTGTCCACCACAGTATTTAAGGAGTCAAACAACTCATCTATCTAATTCTAAATAGAGGAACCCCCAGCCTTGCTAACCACTCCCCTGACTCTGACATTTGTTTTATTGAGTTCATGGAAAAACCATTTAAAAAGCTTAAACAAAACAATGGACCCTTCAAGGAAAATACCAAGAACATTAGAAAAATCATCTCTATCAATATTAAAAACCCATTTTCCTAGGGAATCTTCCTCCTCAGAGGAGCTAATCCTATCCTTACCAGTAGGGGAATCCTTACCTTTTTCCATAGCAACTAGAGACTTAAGCTTGCAGATGGAGCTCGTAATTTCCTTTCCCACCACCTTTCTCTTCATAATCCTCTCCAAATCCACATCTTGGGTCTCCAAAGCAATAACAACATCCCCATGCTTATCTTTCACCTGCATAGCCGACTTGACACTTGGGGAATCATCAACAAAGAGGCCACCTACAATAGTGAGGGGATGGCCCTTCTCCAAAATTTGGCTTGCAATCCACAAAACCCTTTTCTTCTCACTAACTTCCCCAAATAATTCTTCATGGCAACTGGGGGCAGTGAGGAGGCCTCCCCATACTGGTGATTCTTCACCTTCAGACCCCTACTCGGCACAACAACTTCTTCACTACAAGTTACATAACCCCCACTAGCACAAGCTCCCCCTTTTTTCCTCTTTCTTATGGGAGGGGAATTTGGACCCCCTCCAAAGAAGCAGGAGAATCAGGAATGAATTCCACATCCTCCTCTGACTCAGCCTCTTTTTCCAAAATCAATTTCCTTTTCTTGACCTTTTTGTTGATTGGTTCCTCTTTGAAGGCCGTATCATACCCCTCAACAGGTTTGGGTTGTTTACCCTTCGGGGTGACCATAGCTTTGGGAACCTCAAAATTCTTCGCATAATTAGAGATGAGGAGAATTAACCCTACATGCAAGACTAGATTTTCTAGGTTCTTCTTGTGATCCTTGATACCCAAGTCAAGAGTCATTAGAAGATAAAATGGGAAAGAAACCCTCTTCTTATGTCAGAAATGGTTTAGCAGAATGAAATGGTATGCATTCATTGTCAAAAATTGGCCTTCCAAGGTAATGTAGTGCATTAATTCCTTTGCAACATCCCCCCATAAAGCCTTAAGGGAACTTTACTAATATCCACCACTCCTAGCAGTCTTTAAATCTTTCTCTTCATCATCTTTGAAAAAAATATTCATTGCAGTCTGTACCTCCTTTTTATCCCTAAAGAGTTTCATGCCATCCATAGCTAGGCCCGTAATACCAGCAATAAACTCTTCATTAACCTCAAAATTGGTCCCATAAATCTTAAGCACTATGTCATTCCATGCTTTAACAAAAAGGTCTGTTACTTGGGGATTATTGCCATGAAGTCTCTCTAAATAGGGTGTTAATCCTCCCTTCACCAGCAATTGCTAGACCTCCTTCCTTTCCCTAGCAGCATCACAAGAGGAAGGTTCGACACGATTTCTGTCACCACCCATCTCACCACAATTAGCAAAAGAAACTAGCTTACGGGTTGTAAGCACATAACAAAGAATGCTCTAGAAAACAATACCAAAACCACCCAGAATCCATGTGAGGCTAGAGTTGGGACAAGGGATAATAAAGACCAAAGTATTCCATTTCCTACGATACCCTGCTCTCGTACGAATCGCTTGATTCAAATCTTGCACACCATCCTTTCTCATAACAATCAGCCATGTGATGAAGGGCATGCACGCCGCCAACCATAATGAGACTTTAATCAAATTGAAATCAACACTCATGATTTATAGTAGCAATGGCCTGTATAGGAAGAGGGTCATTCAAACCCCACTCCCTAAATTCTTTAACACTGATGTTAGCGAAAATATCTGCTAGCCCATTACCTTCTCTTAAGATGTGTGAAATATAAACCTCATCAAAAGATTTCATAATATCTATTGAATCCCTTATCAAGGACTCAATAGTCCAAGAGGGAGGTGTGCAATTTTTCAAATTATTTATGATATTCAGAGAATCCCCCTCCAGCCAAACTTTCATATAACCTTTGGTTTGAGCCAATTTGAGACCATGATAGGCTACAGCCGCTTCCGCATAGTCATCTAAGGGGGAGTGTTTACGCACAACATTTTAGTTTTTTCATCAATGACAAAGGGGGAGATTTTTGTGCATCTTGATAAGATTGGTTGTAATTGATGCCAAAAGTGTATTGGAGATTGTATATGCTCCAGAGATAGTAAATATGCAGAGATATTAGTTGGTGCAAGTCAACATAGTACTGTGTGGAAAATATTGATGTCTAAGTATGATGTTGGTTCACAAATTTGTCATCTAACTCTATATTCCAATGCCCATGGAGATGACAATTGTAAGCAACAGTTGAATCAAATATAATGATATTCTTTTTTGATTCTCTACTTTTAAACAAGGTGGCAGCTACCTTATATAATATGCAATGAATTTAAATCTGTGTTTCTTTTAACCAAAAAGTAGATAAAGGTAATGCTTTTAACTAGAAATCTTTGAAAGGTGTATTCAAACAATATCAATTTCAATAATAAAGATCGCCAAAACTTTTCCAAATATATACCATAAAATGCTCATTCATAGATCAACATTTCACAACAAGAAATTCCATACAGATAACCATTTCAATATAAATATACACTAATGACATACCCATAGAAACATAATAAGATTATGCACTGTAATTCAAAGATTATATCTGCATAATTCACCATAGCATATTCATATCGAAACAAAAAGATTTTAATGAAACTTTATATCTTTCTTCTGAGAAAATCAAAGTTTTCCCAAAAAGGAGAGAGAGAGATCTCCGCTCCCCAATACTTAAAGTCTTGAAAATAAGTCCCCAAATAACGGTTTCTTGAAGATAACCATTTTAAACATAACATAAAATAAAGTCTTTTAAAAGATAATTAAAAATAAAAAGAGTTAAGTTAAGTTAATGCTAAAAATAGATAAGCATCATTCTCCAATGGCTCCACGCTCTTCATCTTCAACCTCCACTATCTTCTTGGTTTCCAGAGACTTTTCCTTTTCCCTCTTCCTTGCTCTGTATTCACAGTACTTTGCAATGACTACAATAACATTCTTGCCACCTAGAGTAGTAGTTATTTGTAACCGGTTCTTCCATTTGTTTAAGTTTTTCTTAGCATCAGTTACTGTTTGATCCATTTCATCCCGTGTTGTCTTGTAGGACTTCAAATAGACTTCCATTATGCCAAGCTTAGAGAAGGATTCCCCAGTAGCAATGGATGCTTTAGATATTTCCTCTTTAAATGTTTCTTTGAATTTCACAACAATTTCATTGAATTCTAGAATTTTCTCTCCAAACTCATCCATGATATCTACACCCAGGTTATGACAGTTTTCCCTTATTTCAACTAGTATGTCCAGATATTACCCCATTGCGGTATTAGTCTCCTTGATGAGGTTATCATATATGTCCAATCGCCATTCCAAATAATCAACCCAATTTGGATCTACATCTTTGGGGTCATTCACAAATTTCTCTCCAATTAATGTAATTGGATCTAGATTAACCAAATATGTAACTTCCTTGGTCAATACAAAGATAGTATTTTGCTCTTTTCTCATATGTTGTAGTTCTACTAATAATTCTTTCCTCAAACTAAGTTTTGAATAGAAAGGAATAATCTCACTGAGGTATAATAAAGAATTTTGGGAAATCATCTCCATCCATTCATTTGCACCTTTTGAATAGACCATACTCCTTTTAACCCGTTGTAGCATTCTAGAATCAATACTCTCAATATGAGAGCTAGTGCTTTCTTCAACCATAGGAGCAACAATTAAAGAGGAAATAAACTAGTTGAGAGCGAGTACTTTATATTGCAATTGAATGTTTTCCTTCCTTAGACTCTTGGCACATTTGATTAGAGCATCCACAGAGAAACCAACATGGTATACATCTCCTTCAAAAGTAGTAGGTCCCATATCCATGTGAGTGATCTTATAATCATTTGTAGTAATTTAATTTTCATTCAACTCTCCTATTGGGTCTGCTACCTCCAACAATTGGTGTCCTTAGATCTCATCATTTATTATTCTAGACATTTTCCTAGCATTTTTAGGCTTAGCAGAACTCTGAAGAAGTTTGGCAATGGTATCAACTTCTACCACAACAGAAGGAATTGTTTTTCTCTTCTTTTCCACTACCTTTTTCAACCAACCTGGAGATGATGTAGTTGCACTGTCACTTGTACTTCTGACAATAAGAAATTTTTGTTTGTGAGGAGTATTAATTGGATCCTTAGATGGGATAGGTACATCTTCAGACAAAGATGGAAGAATATTATCATTAGTAATATTTTGGAAAATATTCCCAAAATCTATAGATGCAAGTTGATCTTGATCCATATTTTGCTTAGGGGAAGAGGAGGGTGAATTCTGTTCACAGGTGGACTTCAATTTGGTCACCTCCTTTGGTTTTTCTGTGTCTCCCCTTGACTGTGAATTCGATCTAGAAGATTTAGCTACAAGTCTTCTTGTTGAAGGGGTGACATTCAAAGTCTGAGTTGATGACCTTGTCTCCTTTCCACCTAAAGGTTTTCAACCATGGGTAGAACCTGCGCACTGCTTCCATTTACTAGCTAGCCAATCTTGGGTCTTCTCAATAACTAAAACTGAGTGCTCATGAATATCAGATCACTCCTCTTTACTCCAATCAACACATATTGAAAACCTTGATAAAAATTCATCATAATTAAGATGACGAATCATTGAATCTTCACACACATTTTTTGGGATGCATAGAGGCAACTCGAAATCTTGGATTTATTTAAGAGTTAACCTCATATTGCTTCTTCTAAAAAATTCAAATTAATTAACAAAATCTTCCCAGTAATCTTCAATATGTGGAATATGCACATAGGAGCTCCCACCATTACAGTTTTGTCTGATGTAACCTTTACTGTCAAAACTAGTTCTCTCAAAAAAACTAGGAAGTTTGAATTGTTTCAAGGCCTCATAGGCCTATTTGGAAACCTGATTACTTTTGCATGTGAAAGAAGAAATTACCAATGGAAACGAATACCCTTTCTTACCCATTTTCAAATATTTAACATTTACCTTAGCCATCTATCTACATATTTCTAGAAACATGATAAGGTGATCTGGGAATATGGGAAACTTCAATGGAGTACCTTCAAATCCGCCAATTCTTAAATAAGAAAAGTTATCAAACTGAATGTAAGAGCTCCCATATCTCATTATCAAGGACATTGGTTCTAGAGAGAAGCACACTTCTAATTTCCCTTCCAGCCTCCTGACAGTATCCATTAAGAAGACATCATTGACACAATGGAAATTTTCCATTCCAAGCCATTTGGTGAGTTGCAAAACAAATTTGTATATAGACATGCTTGGTACTGGTGTACCCTGTGGTTCCAACGCTAACCAAACATTTTTTTGACTGGAAACAAGATATATTAGGTAGGAGCACATGTGAAAAATGGCACGCTTTTGATAATTTAGCAATTGCTCTTTCAAATGATGACATATAATTTCACCCCAATCAATGAAGACATCCTCCTCATAGATTTTCAAAATAAATAAATACATTCAGTTCTCAAAGCTTTTAGAATCTCCATCACCAATGACATGATGCAATAGAGTAATGGCATTAAAAAATTTATCCTTAAAATGAGTCTTCTTAAGCTTAGGGGATAATTGGGACTTACCTTTCCTTTCAAACTTCAACCAGGTTTTAGCCATTGAATTTTTGCACCAATCTTCTTTTTCTTTGAAGAATTCATTAGCAATTGCAATAAACATTTTCTCAAATGGTAGGTCTACGGGGAGGCCAAGAGCTAGAGACACGGCTTCAGGAGTAACCTTGATAACCAATGACCCATCCACTGCTATGATTTCTTGCGTTTCAGGAACCTACCTCTTTGCATAGGCGACCACTAGTTTGAAACAATCTACTACTTCAGGTAATCCACCAACACTAGCCAAACTGCTCACCACAAGCCTCTCATTTAATGCAGAAACTCCTTCACTCTCCAAGTGCTCCCACAATTCTTTCAAATCCAGAGGTTTGATGTTTGTGTCTCTCACATTCAAGAGGTGGTTTCCTATAGCAGTTTGCATAAGTTCTCAACTTTCGAGGAGATAAACATACTGAAACAATGAGAGAGATGAGTACGAAATACAATATGCAAATATAAGTGAAAATATCCCACCACCTCGCATTTAAGTTGCCATCGCATCTGCATGTACCGTATTTCTAAAATAATCAATTCCCAATTTTTGAAAGAAGGAAATTGCTTTAAAAGATGCACGCTTTTTGATATGATTAGACATCTCTAGGTTGTATGATGCCTTGAAAAGAGGGAAAAAGGAGGCATGTCGCCAGGTCGCTTGGTAACCAAAATCTAGAGTTGGCAGGTTATGATAACCTTCGACTCCACAACTTGCTTGAAGACAACACGAGGGCAGGCTATGACAAGACTTAAGTCGCTAACACATGAAGTTACGAAACTTGATAAACTGACGACTAGGTTACGAACTCAAAGAAAGTGTTGACATTAGTTACATAACTCACAAAAGCCGTGACAAAGGTTATGGTAACCGGGAAACTGGAGACCTTAAGAGATAAACTCTAGGTAAAAAGACTTATAAGATAATAACAAGGACTTCAAAGAGGGTAAATAGGGAAAACAAAGTCTGTGGCCTGAAAATTTTAGAACATGAGTAATAATGGCTTTGAGTGGGGACAAGGACTTTCAAGATGCAGAGAATCTAGAAGACCATGGCAAAGGCCTTATTCATTGGGAAAACAGAGACCAAAATCGACAAAACAAAACAAAACAAAACAAAAAGAAAAATATGTACAAAGAGGATTCATCGAGGACTTTCTTATGCCCTGCATAACCACCCCATTTTATTCTGGAACAAAATGGGTCCCTCCTTTTTCTTTTGTCTTCTTTCCCTTTTAGTTGTCTGTTTTGATCTTTGGAATTCTTTTGTTTTCCTCCTAATTTTAACTTTTGATCTACCTGATTTAATTTGGTTCTGCCTCAGTTGGAATTCGGGTTTTCTCCTAAGTTTGGGATTTTCTACCCCATCCGGATTTTCCCGGATCTCACTCGAACTCCAGCTAAGCACTGTTGTTCGAGGATTTTTGGTCTTCGCGGAATTCCGCGTGGACCGAATTTTCTCAAAATCCTTGAGGCCTCTGGGGAGATGCACCTTCTTCGTGGATTTCTTTCTCCTCTGGATTTTCCCGAAATCCATTGTTCCCTATTTTTTTTCGGGCTTGCAGGAATGTCTTCTCCTTCGCAAAAATCCGTCCCACGTGGATTTCCCTGGAATCTGATGGAATGTGAAGAAATATGGAGTAGTAGGACTGGTTAATAAATGATGATGCATTTTTTGATTAATTTATGCTATTTTGAGATCTCACATGTTGTTCCTTGATTGATAATAATCAGATTAAGTTTCTAATGGGTGTTTTCATGTTTATTCCGTTGGAATCTGCCTGGCTTGGAATTCTTCGAAATTCCTCCCTGGCTTGGATTCTACGGGTCAACCTGAAACCCAAACTATTTGTATGATCATTTTGTTCAAAGATTTAACGACACCTTATTGACATAGGATTCATTTTAATGATGATTTTGATTAATTAACTTCTTCTTGTGTGATCTTTACTGTGGTTTTCTTTGTTGAATGTAGGATTAAATTGCACACATGATGATATTTGCCAATGGAGCTCAGTTGGAATGATTTCCTTAGTCTAGTTGGTCATAATTTTCCTTGAAGAACAAAGTCGGAAAGACCTTGCAGATATCTTGCCGACTACCAGTGCATTCTGTCGATAAGCATCTGTGTTGCCTATTGGCAAGACCTCAGGGAGGTCACGATGATCTGAGTTCACATGCAGATTCCCATTAGCAGGACATCAACCATCTTCCCGGTGACCAAGAGTTTCCCATCGGCATAAGAATCTCCTTCGAAGAAAGGTCTTGGCGAGATCTTTATGTCTCACTGACCAATGGTAGTGGGATCCATACATTAGCAAGAGATTTTCTCTTCTCCAAGAGGTCTCGGTGAATGCATTAGGTCTCACCGACAAAGTAAAATAGGATGTCTTCGGCAAAAGGTCTCGGTAAAGGGAGTTTGTCTCACCAAAATGAAATAGGACCGCCAAAAGATAATGCCCTCACTGGGAGGTCTTCCCGACAAGTCATGTCTTGATGGCAAAGGATGGAGGTGGTGTCGGCAGGAAGTCTTGCCGATCAAGCAAGCTCTCCCCAAACTCAAATGAACTCTCGGCAAAGCGGGGAGACTTCGGTATAGGGTCTTAGCGAAGGAGTAAAGGTCTCGGCGATAATTTTTCCTTCGGCAGGAGGTCTGGCCGATTAGCGTATTCTTGTTGAAAAGGTAGGAGGAGCCCAGAGAAAGTTTGCACTCGGTGAAAGGAAGCCTCGGTCGGTGTAAAGTCTCACTGATTGAAGGAAGTCTCAGCGACACGGAGGAAGCTCGCCGAGAGAAAAGTGGCTTCGGTAGGATGTTTCACCGATGGGGTGAACTCTTGCCAAAGTAAAGCGGTATCGACAAAACAGAGTGGCATTAGCAAGAGGTCTCACCGATGGGGATATCTTAGCAAAAGGAAATGAGTTCGGTGAAAGGTCTCACCGATGATTATCCCTAGTCTAGACAATAGAGGAATGGTTGCGGTGAAGGACGACAGCGTCACCGAGAGGTCTCCCCAACCACGGAAAGTCATGCCGACATGAAGGGAGGTCCCACTAAAGGACATTGAGCTCGGAAAATGATTTTTTCCTTCACCATAAGATCTGGGCGACTACGGAGAATCTCACCGAAACAAAAAGGGCTCGGGGAGAAAAAAAAGGGTTGCTATGATGTCTCCCCGACCATGGAATGTCCTGTCGACAAAAAGGGGGCCCCACCGAAAGAAATGGAGCTTGGCAAAGGATCATGCCTTTGCCAAAAGGTCTTGGCGAAGAAAAAAAGTCACATCAAAGAAAAAAGTACTCAGGCTTGGGGGAGTAAGGATGGACTCGAGGAGATGTCTTCCCGAGTGCGTTGGTCTTGCCGAAAAGGAAAAGAGCTCGAGCCCGGAGAGGAAGAAAGAGCTAGGGGAGAAGGAAGGGGGTTCGCTGTGAGGTTTCATTGACACAGAATGGTCACACCGACAGCAATGGATTCCCCAATGAAAGAAACATCGGTATAACCGAGGATAACTCGCCGTAGCCTCTGACCGACAGTAAGGAGTCTTGCCGACAACAAGGTAGGCTCGGTAAGAGAAGAGGAGTTCAGGGTAAGGTCTCCCTAAAGTAGGATTGTCTTCCCGACATAAAAATGAGCTCGATGTGACTTCTGAAGCTCGACAAAGGTCTCATCGACTGACCCCTACCATGTCGATAACTACTGAAGGGTGAAATCACATCGGGGAGACACCGATGGTGTCTCATCGACATGCGATGCTGTTTGAACCACATTTGACCACCTGAGAAGCTCACGTGGCATATGCCCGACCAATCAAAGAAAGTTAAAAGAGTGACTCATTGGCCATTGACCGATTGACTACCACCTTAAAGGAGACCGATAGAACACAAACTAGATGAATTCCTTCTGATATCAAAGGGCGATGGATCAGCTCGGGTGGTGCGAAGATCTAAAGGGAATCCCGATGGTGCTTCTAGAAGGTGGTCAAATGTGCAGAAGGGTCCAGAGCATAAAGGAGGCCGAATGAAAGAAACAACCATGACTCACAGGGACAACTGTGGTAACCACTGACAGAGATAGATCAATATTAATGGTGATATTCTGGAGCATTCAAGGAAAAATTTAGAAGGAGTTTGAGTATGGACACGCAGATAGATGAGTTAATGTTGCAGCTACAAAATATCTGAGGGTTCTTCCCGAGGTCAAGCCGTTATCAGCATGGACAACAGGGCTTCACATTGAATGTAACATTGACTCTCTTCAGAAATATCTGAGAGCCGACCTTCCTGCAACCAAGAAGATATTTTGTAAACCCTAAATGCAGGGGGGACAACACATTCTTCTTGATGCATTATGTATATAAAACATTCTTGCCTCTTTGTAAAGGTTAGAACAGGTAGAGTAAAAATTAGTTAGAACTTGTTGAGTAGAACTGGTAGTTAGGAGTTAGATTAAGTAGAAGACCAATGTATCTTTCAGTTTTCTTAGTGTAGATGGAAACAATTTGGAGCCACAGATTTTCTGTACACTGGTGATTGTGCCAGATTTGTAAATGTTGCTTATCTGTCTCACTGATAGTAGAAGCAATCAGAGTTTAATCTACTTCATGTTGTGTTCCTGAATGGTGTTTGTCTTGAGTTAATCATATGATTCAAGAAGCTTTCAAGGAATGAAGTTTGATTTTTTATGTTTGGTTTAAATGGTAACTTGCAATCTACTATTGAAATTAGCACTGTGAATGAATGAAACTATGTGTTAATCACAAGTTAATTTTGTTCTGCAGTTTTAGTTAGGAATTCCTTGGAAGGTGACAGGTCTGGTTAATTCGGATGAAGTGTCATTATTTTTTGTCTCAAAGCCATGATCTATCTTTTTATGTTTCTTTAAAAACCCTGGTTAGAATAGGTTTTAAGTTTATGTTTGATCTCATAACAATCCAGAAGCTCAACACCAACAGGCCCCTTGAACATTACTATTATATTGACCACTGAGGGACATCAGCACAGTTGAGAACCAACTATAAAGGCCTTGGGAGCTAAGATATCCATGTGTTGTCTTTCTCTTTCAGGAGAAACAGTATAGCAATATTCTGTTTGCATGTTGATTGTGCCAAAAGGACCGTCAACAAACTTATTCTAGAAGTTTTAAATCTTGTCCATTGTAGGAAAGAGGCAACTGAGTACCATCTGGGTAAGCCAAGTAAAAGGTGTTTTCACCAACCACCTGTCTGATTTTGAAAGGCCCCCTCCATAAAGAGTCAAACTTCTTTTGAGCTCCTTTAGGTTGTTTCTTTTTATCCTAGAGTAGGATTGAATCTCCTACAACAAGCTTTATTTGTCTTGCCTTCTTATCAAAAATTATCTTAACCATTTGCTAATGTTTTCTAATTTGATCCACCACATGTTCTCTCTATTCTTCCAGTTTATTGAGATACAAAACTCTTTTGTCAAGTGCAAATTGGAACTCACCATCTTCAATCGCCTTTTGTAAATTTAGAGCTGTGATTTCCAAAGGTGTGGGTAGGGTACTATCAATGTCATAAACCAACTGAAAAGGTGACATACCAATAGCTTGCTTACATGTTGTCCTATTAGCCCATAGTTTATCATATATATTTTAATGCCAATTTCTCTGATTTTCATCTACTAGCTTCCTGATGATGACTGTCAAATTATTATTACTGGACTCTGCCTGTCCATTTCCTTATGGATAATAATTAGAGGAATGAGCTAGATTGATGCCATAATCATAATAGAAAAGGGTTATTTCGGCATAAGAGAAATATGAGGCATTATCTGTAACAATTTTCTTAGGTACCCCAAATCTTACCAGTATATTTTCCTTGAAGAAATCACACACAACTTCGGTGGTAGTGTGTTTCACTGTAATAGCTTTAAACCATTTGGTG
The DNA here is from genome assembly GCA_007258455.2 of Sequoia sempervirens. NCBI lineage: Eukaryota > Viridiplantae > Streptophyta > Pinopsida > Cupressales > Cupressaceae > Sequoia > Sequoia sempervirens. Next base: position 26,298 of record VDFB02276634.1, read on the forward strand.
AAATAATCATTGGTAGTCAAAATATGTGTGTGTCCTGCACTAGAATTGGGGTTAATTGGACCAATAAAATCTAAACCCCACTGTTGAAAGGGCTCATCAATAAGTACTAGTTTGAGTGGCAAGGCAACAAGTTGGGGTCTACCAGTAAATCTTAAGCATTTTTCACACTTTGATACCTAGTTGTAAGCATCTTTGAACATTCCTGGAAAATAAAATCTTTGATGCAGGATTTTGAAAGCTGTCACAGATGCTAAAAAATGTCCTCCACACGCTTCTTCATGGAAAAAATGTAATAATTTCTTTTGTTGTTCTTGGTCAACACATCTTAAGAAAGTTTTGTCCACCCCTTGTATAAATTTCCATCCCAAATAACACAATTGTTGGCCTTTAGTTTCAAATTTCTTTTCTATTTAGGAGATAGATGAGTTGGGAAATTTCCATACATTAGATAATAAGAAATGTTGGAAAACCACTCATCTACAGTACTAGTGAACAAGACTAGAGGTAAGTGTTCTTGCTCATCCAGTTCATTTTCTGCAATGATCTTGGCCAGACCCTTGCCTCTAACTAGGTTAATAGGCTTGATTTCCAAATCATACTCTTACACTCTAGCTATCCAAGCTCCTCTCTTATTGTAGCCTATGTCTTGTTGAGTGAGAATAATTTTCATAGCTGTTTCTAGCACAAAAATAGTTGTATGTGAATGGAGAATATAGAATCTGAAACTTTTAATAGCTTTCACTACGACATACACTTTCTTTTCAAGGGATGATTATTTAAGCTCATACTTTTTGAGTGGGGAGCTCATAAAAGAAACAAGAGCTTCAATGCCTTCTTCATTTTTCTGCATCAAGAGAGCTTATATAGTATGTTCAGATGCACAACTGTAAATAATGAAATCTTTAGTGAAATCAAGTTGAACAAAAGTTGGTGCATTGGCTATTGTAGCTTTTATGTTCTCAAATGATTGTTTCCCTTCACTACTATATTTAAACACTGGGATATTTTTCATCATATCAGCAATAGGCTTAGTCAACTCAGCAAAATCAGGAATAAATTTCTTGAGAAAATATACCTGACCGAAAAAGGATCTAGTTCCATCTTTATTAGTAGGTAACTTCAACTGTATAATGGAATTCACCCTTTGAGGGTCTATTTTAATACCATCCTTCAATACAATATGACCCAAAAGTTTTCCCTTTGTGAGAGTGAAGATAGAATTCTTGGGGTTTAATGAAATTCCTTCTTCTCTACATCATTGTAGTACAATCTCCAAATCATGCAAGTGATTGGCCCTTTTCTTGGAGAAAACTGTGAGGTCATCTAGGTATATTACAATGATTTTATTCTTCAAATCTCCAAATGATAGGTCCATAGCTCTCTGAAAGGTAGCCCCTGCATTAATCAGACCAAAGGGCATTCTGTTATATGCAAAAACTCCGATAGGGGTAGTAAAGGAAGTTTTATGTTGGTCTTCAGGGGCAACTTCTATTTGATTATAGCCTGAAAACCCATCAAGCATAGACATCATTTTTGATCTAGCAACAGTTTGTAAGATGTAATCCATTATAGGCAGAGGATAGTTATCTTTCAAGGACGCTTGATTTAGATTTATGAAGTCAACACATATCCTTATTTCACCATTATTTTTCCTCATAGGAACTATATTAGCGACCCATGTGGAATGATGTATAGGATAAATTATTCTTGCTTTTAGCATTTTGTCTATCTCCTTAAAAATGGCCTTTGCCACCTTTGGATTATAGGTCTGCTGCTTTTGTCTAAAAGGTGTCACCCCAGGTTTCAAAGGTATCTTATGTTGCAATTCTCCATTCCTTAATTTATTTAAATTATCATAACACCATGTGAAAAAATCCTTATATTTAATCAACAGAGTAATCAATCTTTCCTTTTCTTTAGGAGAACAACATTTACCAATGCAAACAAACTTAGGGTCTTGTTCAGTGCCAATATTTACCCTATCATATTTAGGGGAGGTTTCAATTGAAATACTTCCCTTCTTCAGAAATCGATCATGTCTATTAAACAAATATTCAAGAGAAACCAGTCCTTTCGAGATTTATTTCCTTTCAATTGAATTACCTCAGTGTATTTATCATCCAAATTATTGATACTTCCTTCTAAAACATTATTGCTTTCATCTTCACTTCCCTCAAAGACGATATGAGCAAAGGCTTCTACCTTTTCTAGAAATGCAATAATCTACTGGTCATTATTAAACACTTGCCAATGATCCAAATTTTTGGGAACACTTGGACGATAAACTATCTCAATTTCAAATTTCTTGTCTTTAAAATCATGGTGTGGTAACAAAAGAGAAGCCGAAACTGCCAATGAATCTGCTCTAGTATTTTTGTCTCTGGGGACTGACCAGATGGAAAAAGCATCAAATTCCTCAATACAGTCCTAGACTCAATTTCTATAATTCCTTAGCCGATTATTCTTCACAGTATACATCTTCTTGATCTGCTTAACCACCAATTCAACATCACCAATGACTTTTAGCAGTTTAATTCCTTTTTATTTAGCTACGCCCATACCAATCAATAGGGCTTCATATTCAGCTGTATTATTGGTGTTAGTAAGCTCTAGCTTAAAGGCATAAGGAAATTTGTATCCATCAGGGGAGACCAAAACAACCCCAACACCTGATCTAGCAGTGGAGCAACTACCATCAAATTCTAAAGTCCATAATTCATCAGTTAATCCAAGGTTAATCTCCTGTGAGAATTCCTCTCTTGTCGAGGAACACATATAAGTTCCTAGTCCAGTTTCCACAAATAGAACATCCGCTATGGGATCCCCAGATTTAAGTACTGTAAACTTAGCCTTTGGCTCCAGGTCCAGACAAATCTTCTTTCCATCTAAAGGTATCAAGGCATGCGACCAGTCCATCTTAATTTCCCCACCTAAATATTTACAAAAACTTCTACTCAGAAGCATTCCATAACTAGCAGGTATATTAGCCACAAGTATTGTTAACTTCAATATCTTTTTAGGGAAATTAGCAAGGGCTACCTGAGCATCCTTAAGTTGACTAATAATGGGAACTGGTGATCCATCCATAGAATAACATTTCCCTTGGGACGGTGTATAAGATAAGCCAAGAGCTTTAGCAATTTGAGCAGGCATGACATTTTCTGAGGCTCCAGAGTCAATGATGCAATTACTAAGTCTATAACCAACAATGAATAAAGAGACAAAAAAAGGGTTCTAGTTTTGCAAATGGATTTGACTTAACTACAAGTTTCTCGATAGAATTAAAATAAACTTGCCCATCATTTGGGGTCTCTTCATCAGGAATTATTTGGGCATTACATTGAGTGGGAGGAGGCTATTTAACAAATTTGACTAATCTATCTAACTCTGTGGCGTTGAGTCTTGGGTATTCTGCTTGAGAAATTTGGACTTTAGTATTTTTACATGAATCAACTATATCAAATGAATCTTTGCAAGAAGTTTCAAAGGTAAGAAATTTGGGTACCTCTATTTGTTCAGATCTCTTCTACTTCGTCAAAATGTATTTAGGAGTAGAAGAAGAAGTTTCCCCCTCTCCTCTGACATGTTGCACTCTGGTGAACATTGCACAATTTGGATCATTAACCATTACATACACATCCTCTCCTGATTCACTATCTGGTACATACTCAAAAAATATCATACCCACATCTCCTGATTCGCTCGCATTTGTCTCCTCCACATGCTCATTTGTTGACATCATTTGCATGTATCTGATCATTTCTGGGAAAGTAGCTCCCTCGTGATCTGATGTTAAATGGAAATTGCACATGAGATGGTTGTTCTTACTCAAATATGGTGCTTGCTCAATAGAAAATCTCTGATTTGGAGTTGTCTTATTATAATCCCCCATGTGAACATTCCTTGGTGTATCTTGATATAAGGAAAGTGGAGCATTTTTGGGCATCTGTCTCTTAAGAGTAATAATATCATTTGCTAACATCTGTATGATTGGGTCTGTAGAATTCACAAGGGATGGTTTTCCAGTCTAGAGTTCTTTCTTCCATTTTCCAGTAGTGATCAAATCATCTTCTATAGATATGGCTCTGTCTTGTGCCACTTGTAAATCTGCAACACCTTCTCTCTTGATATAATAACAAACATCCAGTAGTAGGGCATTGATAAAGAGACACTTCAACAATTCTCCTGGTCGCATGTTCACAAGAATTCTATTGTAGAGTTTGTTAAATTTAGCTAAAAAATCTCTCATAGTTTCATGTACCTCCTTCTTCATGGTAGTCAATTGAGCAATTAATACCTGATCATTTTTAGCAGACTTAAACTTGGCTTCAAATTTAGACCTAAAATTAGCCCAATTCTAGATTGAACCTACCTGGAGATTATTAAACTAGTCAACAGTGACTTCTGTTAAAGATTCTACAAAGAGTCTCATAGCCACATCTTCATGTTGTACTGCTAGAATGGAAGAGGCAGCAAATTAAGCTTTTATATGTTCCTCTGGACTCACCTTTCCATCTCCTAGAAATTTAGGTACAATCTTTCCAGTGCCCTTTGGTAAATCATGAAGTTGAGCTCCCAAGGTTAATGGACCTATGGCAGTGCCCCATGGAACAGGAAGAGCCATGTTTACAGGAAAAAATACTTGTAATGGAGGAACAATCCCAGACAAAAGAAGGGATTGACAAGAATAACTTAGGGTTGGTGATGACCTAGTAGGGCTAGGAGGTCTACTGATAGAACAGGCTCTTTGTGTAGGTGGGAAAGAGGAAAAATTAATGATTATAGGAACTCAAAATCGTCATCTTTAATTCCTTTACTTGTATCTCCTCTAGTGTATCTCTTAGAAGCCAACCTTTCCCAACTAGTGCATTGGTTTGCGGAGTCGCCAACCTCCACTCACTATCTATTCTGTGGAAGGTTTTGTCTTGGTTGATTATCAAGAACTTGATTTGGTGCCCGATCTCTAATCGAATTCTCCCTTTGTCTCCTTCTTTTCCTTAATAGAAACAACCTTAGGTTTTCAAACAACTCTTCTTCTTTTTCTAACACTTGACTTGCTCTTCTATAATCTTCTAGACTTCTGTGTGTGCGCCAAGCGAGGGTATTCAGTTGGCCAATTATATCTTCCTATTTTTCTTGAAAGCCAAGATTGGGTTGTAGAATAGGGATGATATTTTCATGGGGTAGCACCATTTTTCCCCATCAATAAGCAACTAATCTTAGTATGATTATTCAAAAGTTTTAATTTCCCTAGTAGAGTCGCCAAAAATCTATTGGTTCACAAATTTGTCACCAAACTCTATATTCCAATGCCCATGGAGATGAAAAATGTAAACAATAGTTGAATCGGATATAATGATATTCTTTTCTGATTCTATATATACTTTTAAACAAGGTGGCAGCTACCTTATATAATATGCAATGAATTTAAATTTGTGCTTCTTTTAACCAGAAATCTTTGAAAGGTGTATTCAAACAATATCAATTTCAATAATCAAGATCGCCAAAACTTTTCCAAATATACCATTAAATGCTCATTCATAGATCAACATTTCACAACAAAAAATTCCATACAGATAACCATTTCAATATAAATATACACTGATGACATACCCATAGAAACATAATAAGATTATGCACTGTAATTCAAAGATTATATCTACATAATTCACCATAGCATATACATATCGAAACCAAAATATTTTAAAGAAACTTTCTGTCTTTCTTATGAGAAAATCAAAGTTTTCCCAAAAGAGAGAGAGAGAGAGAGATCTCCACTCCCCAATATTTAAAGTCTTGAAAATAAGTCCCCAAATAATAGTTTCTTGAAGACAACCATTTTAAACATTACATAAAATAAAGTCTTTTAAAAGATAATTAAAAAGAAAAAGAGCTAAGTTAAGTTGATGCTAAAAATAGATAAGCATCATTCTCCAATGGCTCCACGCTCTTCATCTTCAACCTCCACTATCTTCTTAGTTTCCAACAAATTTTTCTTTTCCCTCTTCCTTGCTCTGTATTCATGGTACTTGGAAATGACTACAGTAATATTCTTGCCACCTGGAGTAGTAGTTATTTGTAACCGGTTCTTCCATTTGTTTAAGTTTTTCTCAGTTGACATTAGTTACTATTTGATCCATTTTGTCCTGTGTTGTCTTGTAGGACTTCAAATAGACTTCCATTCTACCAAGCTTAGAGAATTATTCCCTAGTAGCTACAGATGCTTCATATATTTCCTCTTTAAATGTTTCTTTGAATTTCATAGCAATTTCATTGAATTTTAGAATTTTCTCTCCAAACTCATCCATGATATCTACACCCAGGTTATGACAGCTTTCCCTTATTTCAACTAGTACGTCTAGATATTGCCCCATTGCGGTATTAGTCTCCTTGATGAGGTTATCATATATGTCCAATCGTCATTCCAAATAATCAACCCAATTTGGATCTACATCTTTGGGGTCATTCAAAATTTTCTCTCCAATTAATGTAATTGGATCTAGATTAACCAAATCTGTAACTTCCTTGGTCAATACAAAGAGAGTATTTTTCTCTTTTTTCATATGTTGTAGATCTGCTAATAATTCTTTCCTCCTTAGAATAACTTTTGAATAGAAAGGAATAATCTCACCGAGGTATAATAAAGCATTCTGGGAAATCATCTCCATCCATTCATTTGCACCTTTTGAATAGACCATACTCCTTTTAACCTATTGTAGCGTTCTAGAATCAACGCTCTCAATATGAGAGCTAGTGCTTTCTTCAACCATAGGAGCATCAATTAAAGAGGAAATAAACTAGCTAAGGGCAAGTACTTGAGATTATAATTGAATGTTTTCCTTCCTTAGACTCTTAGCGCATTTGATTAGAGCATCCATAGAGAAACCAACATGGTATACATCTCCTTCAAAATTAGTAGGTCCCATATCCACGTGAGTGATCTTATAATCATTTGTAGTAATTTCATTTTCATTTAGCTCTCCTATTGGGTCCGCCACCTCCAAGAGTTGGTGTCCTGAGATCTCATCATTTATTATTCTAGACATTTTCCTAGCCTTTTTAGGCTTAGCAAAACTTTGAAGAAGTTTTGCAACGGTATCAACTTCTACCACAACAGAAGGAATTGATTTTCTCTTCTTTTCCACTACCTTTTTCAACTAGCTTGGAGATGTTGTAGTTGCGTTGTGACTTGTACTTCTGACAATAAGCAATTGTTGTTTGTGAGGAGTATTAACTAGATCCTTAGATGGGATAGGTACATCTTCAGACAAAGATGGAAGAATATTATCATTAGTAATATTTTGGAAAATATTCCCAAAATCTGCAGATGCGAGCTGATCTTGATCCATATTTTGCTTAGGGGAAGAGGAGGGTGAATTCTGTTCATAGGTGGACTTCAGTTTGGTCACCTCCTCTGGTTTTTCTCCATCTCCCCCTGACTACGAATTTGATCTAGAAGATTTAGCTACAAGTCTTCCTATTGAAGGGGTGAAATTTGAAGTCTGAGCTGATGACCTCGTCTCCTTTTTGCTTGAAGGTTTTGAACCATGGGTAGAACCCACACGCTCCTTCCATTTACCAGCTAGCCAATCTTGGGTCTTCTCAATAATTGAAACTGAGCGCTCGTGAATATCAGAGCACTCCTCTTTATTCCAATCAACACATATTGAAAACTCTGATAAAAATTCAGCATAATCAAGATGAAGAATCATTGAATCTTCACACACATTTTTTGAGATGTATAGAGGCAACTCAAAATCCTTGATCTATTTAAGAGTTAACCTCATATTGCTTCTTCTAAAAAGTTCAAATTCATTAACACAATCTTCCTAGTAATCTTCAATATGTGGAACATGCACATAGGAGCTCCCACCATGACAGTTATGTTTGATGTAACCTTTACTATCAAAACTAGTTCTCTCAAAACAACTAGGAAGATTGAATTGTTTCAAGGCCTCACAGGCCTATTTGGAAACCTGATTACTTTTGCATGTGAAAGAATAAAATTCCAATGGAAACAAATACCCTTTCTTACCCATTTTCAAATATTTAACATTTAACTTAGCCATCTGTCTGTATATTTTTAGAAACATGATAAGGTCATCTGGGTATCTAGGAAATTTCAATGGAGTACCTTCAAATCTGCCAATTCTTAAATAAGAAAAGTTATCAAACTGAATGTAAAATCTCCCATATCTCATTATCAAGGACATTGGGTCCGGAGAGAAGCACACTTCTAATTTCCCTTCTAGCCTCCTGGCAGTATCCATTAAGAAGACATCATTGACACGACGGTAATTTTCCATTCTAAACTATTTGGTGAGTTGCATAACAAATTTGTATATAGGCATGCTCGGTATTGGTGTACCCTACGTTTCCAACCCTAACCAAACATTTTTCTGACTAGCAACAAGATATATTAAGTAGGAGCACATGTGAAAAATGGCGCGATTTTGATAATTTAGCAATTTCTCTTTGAAATCATGGCATACAATTTCATCCCAATCAATGAAGACATCCTTCTTGCAGATTTTCAAAATAAATAAACACATCCAGTTCTCAAAGCTTTTAGAATCTCCATCACCAATGACATGATGCAATAGAGGAATGGCATTAAAAATTTCATCCTTAAAATGTGTCTTCTTAAGCTTAGGGGGTAACTGGGACTTACCTTTCCTTTCAAACTTCAACTAGGTTTTAGCCATTGAATTTTTGCACCAATCTTCTTTTTCTTTAAAGAATTCATCAGTAATTGCAACATACATTTTCTCAAATGGTAGGTCTACCGGGAGGCCAAGAGCTAGAGACACGGCTTCAGGAGTATCCTTGATAACCAATGACATGTCCACTACTCTGATTTATTGTGTTTCAAGAATTTACCTCTTTGCACAGGTGACCACAAGTTCGAAACAATCTACTGCTTCAGGTATTCCACTAGCACTAGCCAAACCGCTCACCACAAGCCTCTCATTCAATGCAGAAACTCCTTCGCTCTCCAAGTGCTCCCACAATTCTTTCAAATCTAGAGGTTTGATGTTTGTGTCTCTCACATTCAAGAGGTGGTTTCCTATAGTAGTCTGCATAAGCTCTCAACTTTCGAGGAGATAAACATACTGAAACAATGAGACAGATGAGTACAAAATACAATATGCAAATATAAGTGCAAATCTCCCACCACCTCACATTTAAGTTGCCATCACATCTGCATGTACCATATTTATAAAATAATCAATTCCCAATTTTTGAAAGAAGGAAATTGCTTTAAAAGATTCACACTTTTTGATATGATTAGACATCTCCACATTGTACAACACCTTGAAAAGAGCGAAAAGGGAGGCATGTCACCAAGTCTCTCGGTAACAAAAATCTAGAGTTGGCAGGTTATGATAACCTTCGACTCCTCGACTTGCTTGAAGACATCACAGGGGCGGGCTATGACAAGACTTAAGTCGCTAACACATGAAGTTAGGAAACTTGATAAACCAACGACTAGGTTATGAGCTCAAATAAAGTGGTGACATTAGTTACATAACTCTGGAAATTCATGACAAAGGTTATGAAAACTAAGAAACTGGTGACCTTAAGAGATAAACTCTAGGTAAAAAGACTTATAAGATAATAACAAGGACTTCAAAGAGGGTAAATAGGGAAAACAAAGTCTATGGCCTAAAAATTTTAGAACATGAGTAACAGATGTAGAGGCGGGTACACATATTCTAATGAGACTATAGTATGCCTACATTGATATCTTTCCTATTTGGTGTACTGCACTTAGTGTAAAGTTGCAGAAGTTTTGTCTAAGGCATTCACAATGTATATTCTCAGACAAAGTCACAGTGTTTTGGTCTACATCCTTCCACAGAGCAAGATTTAATCTTGTGACTCACAAGATAAGTAAATAGAGATGTGAAGATGTTATATGCAAGATCTCAAGTCATTACAACTCCTACAGTAAAAGATATAAGTGACAGAGTTTTAGTCTGTGCTCTAGTAGTGTAAAGTGGTTATGAAAGCTTGTTGGAATGCTCTGCATTCCTCCAGATGTGGCGATTTAGCCATGTAGTTTTATAGACATATTCAGAGATGTCCAATTCATGCTATATTGGAGATTCAAGTGGTTTGGTTCTCTGCAAGTTCAGTGATTTAGTGACACAGTGTTATAGTTGGTTTTGGATGCCTATCCTTCATCATAACATATATTTGGTTGCTTGCACCAACAAAATTTTATATAGATCAATTCTATCAGTTTTTTTGGACACTCTACATATCTCATAGTGTCTATGGTTTGAAGTGCATGAAAATCTATCTTGGTTCTAGTACCACACAAATGTTTCAAGTCAATTTGTGAATATATGCTTTTGTTGTGGCTGACTTGGATATGTTAACGATGCACACCACCAATTTGAGATTGAGCGGAGTTCAAGGAGTGTCTGTATATGTTGTATGATTCATGTTGACTCATCTAGAAGAGATTTAAATAATTGTTCAATCATCTTTGTATACCGCCAATGAAGTTGTAGGCTGACATGTTACAAGTTTCATTATTTCTTGTTTGTGGCTGACTGAATTTGTATTTTGCAAGCATGCAAATGATATATATATATATAAAATATCAAAGATGTGAAGATGATGATGGATGTGTGCAAATATGTATGAGTGCATGAGAAGAGCATGAAAAGATCCTCTATAGACCTAATGTGTAGAATTGATGACTATTAGTGGTTGAAGCCATAAAACCAGTCATATTTCAATTATTCTTTCTTTTAACTAGGGAGTAGTAGCTTCCTTGGATTCCAACCCCTAAAACAAAGTTAGGGAGTAGTTGTTTCCTTAGGTTGTAGCCCAAAATCAAATTGTAAACAGTTATTTACTTGTGAGGCTAGATTAGGACAGTAACTCCTAGCAACATTTCTCACCATGGTTTTTCCCTTGTGGGGTTTTCCACATAAATCTAGTGTCATCTACGTTCTTGTGTGGATGTTTATCTTCTTCCATGTTTTTATTAAGTAGGTGAATACTTAAATGGTTTAACTCGGCATCAACAATAGTTAATTGGGATTGAATCTTAAAGCATACCAATTTTCCCCCCTCTTAGTATTCTAGTGTGTTCAACAACATATAATAGTAGGCCAACCAAGTATATATATTATAATTATCAATTTAGTGCCATGAGGAGTAGAATGAAAAATATCACTCTTTGCATCCTTGCACTATATAAAATTGAAGCACTCATCACCACCATAGGAAAATAGTTTCAAGACCTATGACAAAAATGAGATATCTATTAGAATCTAGAATTTCATCATCAAACATATAGGTGGAAATGGGGCATTCCTTAGAACTATATTTTAAGAGAATATTCATGCAAAAATTTGGCACCTTTTTTGTCATAGGGATCTTAAGAGACTATTCTAGTCCAATGTAAAATTTTCAAAAGGATCAAGATTATTGGGCATTGGAAATACACCTTTGATAGTAGTAACCCACTCACCTAGAGATGTTGGTAATGTTAGTTTATAGCCATGAGGTAAAAAATAAAAAAATATCACTCATAGAGCCCATATATTAAATAAAATTAAAGCATTTTGTAAAATTTGATTCATCATCAGGGGAGAGGACCCTATAGTTGAGCACCCTAACTTTACGCTTCTCAAAATCCTACATGAAATTTCAAATCACTCCCAATTTTTTACAGTAGCTTACTTGGTAAGTCCCGTACTTATAACTAAGGTTTCAAGGCCACATCATCAAATATGATGCCACACCAACATGCTTTTTGTCAAGGTGTCCAAAAAGGCCCAAAAAAAGTGAGACCAGGGTATGTGCAAGATCATCATGGAAAAAACAGGCCCTTAAGTGGCGAACAATTCAGAAAAATCAGAGTTAGACAACTTTACGTAAAAATTTAAATAAGTTATCTATATTATTTCAATAATATGTAGAAATAGAATTTGTAGCAAGTTAAATGTAGTTTCTAAACTACTAGGTTTATTAAAAAAACAAATCTATTTGGTGAAAATTTGAAATTTCAATGTAGTAGTACTTAAATTTTAGGGAAAAAATAAGTAGATGTTTTTACTGACCACCCTAACCACAATAAAATGATCAATAATATTTTAGATATAAGTAGAGGACTCATGTCCTGATATGATGTGATGTATATTTTTTTGTAATTTTTTTCCAAGTAAATAATTAATTATGATTTTTTTATTACAACTTTTAAAAAATATAAAAACTCGTATGTCTGACGACCTTAACTTGGTCAAAACTTCATGAAATTCATTTTTTTTTTAATCCTATAGTATGTGAAGCATATAATGCGACTCATGTTTCAAATTCAAAAAATGTGATACCATTTGAAAGCTATAGATGTTTTTCAATCAACCTATCAATTAGGACTTTAGTCATAATTCAAATAGAAAATTAATAATAATAATTTATTAAATTTGAAAAGTAAAGCATAATTTATATTGGTGGAAAACTGAGAATCTCGTTTAAAAAACCTTTTCGTTTCATCAATTTTGGGTAAACAAAAAGTTGTCAGCCACATACCCTACACATACCCATCATATCACCACTTTTTGGCCCATCATGATCCTGCACATACCCACCGATACTTGTGCACTAAATAATTTTTTATTGGTGCACTGATGTGGCATCACATGATTTGTTTCCTTTTAGATGTAAGGAATACATTTTATTCAATTATGGGTAGTCATAATCAACGAGCTAACAACTTTAAAGTCACAACTATTGGTCCAATATTGTAAAAAATATTGGGCATTAAGTCTTGACAAATGTTATAACAACTATTGGAACATGCTCGGGTACTAGGTCCTCTCCCCTAATGTAGGAATATGAATGAGTTAAAAAATTTAGATAGGTATTTGTATTTGGACCCATCATCAACTCATTGGTTTAAATGAAAATTCTTAGGTGTCATGATTTGAGAGAATTTTCTTGCAAAAGGTTGGCACCTTTTTGGCCTCATTGCTCTTAATAGATCATGCTAGTGAAATGTAGCTTAGAAAAATTAAGATTCTTGGGCACTAAAAATACACCTTGAGTAGTGATAACCACCACCCAAATGTGATGAAATTATTAGTTCAGTACCACAATTCACAACATGCAAAATGTCACTCCTTGAACACTTTCAATATATAAAAAAGGTATTTTTTAACAAAATATTGAGATAGGAATTTGTAGGGACACACCATCCACCTATGGGTTCAAATGAGACATTCCTAGGAATTGCAATTTGAGATAACAACAATGGAAACATTTGGCATATTTTTTGGTCTTAAATATCTTAAGAGAGTGCAATAATTTAATATAGTTTGGAAGGATTAATAAGATTTGTCACTAAAAATACACCTATAGTAACAATTAAACCCACAAAAATGTGTTGGAATTGTCATTTTGGTGCAAAATATCACTCCTAACACTTTTTCACTAAATAAATTGAAACATTTTGTAACATTGTATTTCTCACCACCATAGGAAAATGAATTTGTGTTGATCAAAATTAAGATTTTTTTTTTGTATTAGGACCAATCAATGATATGTAGGTTCAAATGAGATAGTCCTTGGTGCCATAATTTGATAGATTCATGTGAAAGTTTAACACTTTTTTAAATTCTTAGGGTGGGTTCTTAATAGACTCTATTAGTCCAATATAGCTTTTAAGTCAAGAGGCTTGGCCATAAAGAAAAAATTAAGTAGTTGTAACCCTCCCACCTACATGTGTTGGAATTATGAATTTTATACTATGAGGTGAAAATTGTAAAATATTACTCCTAACACCATTTTGTAACAATCCATTTTTCACCGTGCCATAAACAATATAATTTATGTAGAAAAATATTGAGATAGGTATTTGTAGTTGGAAATTTCAACTACATGTAGGCTCAAATGATATATTACTAAGTGCCATAATTTAATACAACACTTTTATGAAAATTTGACTTTGGTCTTATGTCTCTTAAGAGATTATGTTAGTCCAATGTAGCTTAGAAGGATTGAGATGTTTAGGAATAAAATTTATACCTCTATTAGTAGTAAATAACCTACCTAGACATGTTGGTAATTTTGATTAATTGTTAAATATGTAGAATATAAAATCTCACTTAGAGAACCCTTTCATTGAATAAAATTGAAGCACTTTTTTGACATTAAATTGGTTGCCATTATGTACAAATAAATTTAAGTTTAAAAATTGATACATTTATTTATAACTAGATTTATAATCTACTTGTAGGTTCAAACCAAACCTTCTTAGGTATAATGGTTTGAGATAATAGTCATACAAATTTTTTTCTTCATTTTAGTCTCAAGACTCCTAAGAGATTGTGCTAGTTGAACATAGTTTAGAAATTTTTGAAAAATTGGACACCAAAAGGTACACCTCCAATAGTGGTAACCTACCCACCTAGATTTATTGGTATTAACCATTTAGCTCCATGAGATGCATAATGTAAAATACTACTCCTAAAACTATTTCATGATATAAAATTGAAGCATTTTGTAAAATTACATTCATCTCCATTGTAAGAAAATGAGTTTTATTTGAAAAAAAATGAGCTAGATATTTGTAGTTGGACTAAAATTTCACCTATAGGTTTGAATAAAATTCTCCAAGGAAATATGGTTTGAGATAATAGCCATGCAAAATTTGGCACTCTTTTGGTCTTAGGGTCGTTAAGAGATTATGCTAGTCCAATGCATCTTGGAAGGATTAAGATGCATGGGCACTAAAAAGAGACCTTCAATATTGGTAACACACCCACTCAAACATGATAGTACTATCAATTTAGTTCCAAGAGGTCTAGAATGTATAATATCACTCCTAGAGGCTTTTCACTAAATAAATATGACATCTTTTTTAATATTTCATTTGTCTCCCCCATGGGTAAAGAAATTTGACTTTAAAATTGTTGAGATAGATATTTGTAGATGGATGCATCTTGACTTTTGGGCTCAAAAAATACATTTATAGTCATGATAGTTTGAGAGAATAATAATAAAAAAAATTGGCACTTTTTTGGGCTAATATGCTAGTCCAATGTAGCTTAGAAGGATTGAGATTATTAGGAGAAAAAATGACACCTCCAATTGTGGTAACCTATGCACTTAGATTTGTTGGAATAGAAAGTTTTGTGCCACAAAATTTAGAATGTAAAATATCACTCCTAGCACCCTTTTATTGAAAAAGCTAAAGGATTTTACATATTTGCATTCACCACCACCATGATTAATAAAATTGGAGTTGAAAAAACTAATATAAGTATATTTAGTTGGACCTATCATCCACTTGTTAGTTTAAATTAGATATTCTAAGATGCAATATTTTGAGGGAATAGTAATTTAGAACTTTGACATTGTTTTGGTCTTACGGATTTTAAGGGACTATTTCAATCCAATGCAATGCAACTTAGATGGATAAAGACAATTGGACACTAAAATTAAACCTTCTATTAGTGATAAACAACCCAAAAGAACATGTTGGTGTTTGCATTTTGATTCCATGTGGTGCAAAATATTCAATATCATACCTAACACCCTTTCATTGAAAAAACTAACTTAGAATTTTCTAACATAGAATTCCTCTCCACTATGAAAAAATAATAAATATTTTATAAAAAATGATACATATATTTTAGATAGAACCATTTTCCACAAGTATATTTGAATGAGACTTCCTAGGTGTCATATTTTTAGACAATTGTCATGTAATTTTTTTTCACTTTTCTAGTCTAAAGGCTCTTAAGAGACAATGCTGTTCCAATGTATCTTGAAAGGATTAGTAGACTTGCATACCAAAAAGACACTTCTAGTAGAATGGAATTACCCACTTGGAAATGTTGGTTTGTTAGTTCAATTCTATGAGGAACATAATGCATAATATTTCTCCTAAGACCAGGCTTCCAATAATAAAAGCTACAAAATTTTATAAAATTTCATTCATCACCATTGTAGGGAAGAAAATTTGGAGATAAATATTAGTTGGACCCATTTTCTACCTTTCAATTTAAATGAGACATTCCTAGGAACCATATTTTGAGAGAGAATTTGTACAAAAGTTTAGAAATTTTATGATCTCAAGGCTCTTAAGATTATGTTAGAACAATATGGTTTGAAAGGTTCAATATGTTTGGTAACTAAAAAGAAACCTCCAATAGTGATAGCCCAGTAACCTAGACATGCTGGCATTGTTGATGTTGGCACACAATTTTGATGTATCTCATTTATATTTGTTATTCTCCCATGTTGTACCAATTTGAGAGAGTTTAATTAGGCATTTAATTTGTCAATTTTTTGTGTTTCTTTTTTTCATTCCTCATGTGCTTATTAATGTGTTAGATGTTACAAATCTAAAAAAATATTGTGAGCCTGGTTTTTCTATTCAAATTTTTGGGTTGTGCTTGTGTTGGCTTTTCAAATTCCCTTCCTAGTATGCCTTTCCACCCAAAATTTTCTTATTCCTTCATCCCTATCGGGGTATCAAACTTTCCCATATTGGCATACCTTTCATCTATTCCCTATTTTTCACTATAATTTTTTTTGAGTTTTCCTCCTTTGCATGAATCCCTTTCATCAATTTCCCACCTTCATCCCTTTTCCTTGTTGGAGTTTCAAATTTCTTCATACCAAATTTCCTTTCATATAAACCCTAACTCATCAACACTTTACAATCAACATCAAGTATGCATGACCCTTGATCCCAATGTTTTTTTATAACTCCCATGTTTTGTGCTATTAATTCGTAATGAACTCCTACATGACCTAGAGTACCATTAATGACTTGATAAGACTCTACAACTACCCAATCAACTTTTTCCTAAAAGAAAACTATTATATTAAACCTATAGATGTGCATGTACTTCCCATGGTAAAAAAAAAAGGCGACCCATGCATCTTTTGATATTCTTGTTAAAAAATTAGTTCTTGATGGTCATTGTGCTTGTCTAGATTTACCACCAAATATTTTAAATTGAATACACTATTCTAATGCATCTTCATTTAAATAAAAATTAGGGACCCACATTGAAAGTAGGATTTCTAAATTTCCCCCACATATCCAACTTAGATCAAACTATTTTATGACACTTTTTTATTCAAAATAATAATACAAATAATATATCATTGACAAGTTTTGATGTCCTTTCCTAAAATATAAAAATAGTAGAAAAATTCCAAGTGATTTACAACATAAAAGGAAAAATTATGAAAAATCATAATATTACAATAACTCAGTTAATAATGATGATCTTAACTCAATTTTGGGACTATAGTTTCCTTTGATGATCCTCCAGGTTTAGTAAAAAAATTCATAGTCATTTAAAATAAATAGGAAAATCTTAAAAATAGTGTTTTATCCTCACATTTTCCCAAACCATAACTTTGATACCACTTGATAACATCCACACATATAATAATTGAAATAATACAATGTAGAAGATAAAATATTGCAAACATAAGAGATGTTTGTGATCCGATTTACCATAATATTTAATATATATGCAAAAATAGAATAAACCCTTGAGGTAGGGTATCATTGTATAATTCTCCTTATAGAAGAATCCACTCCACATTAAGTTCAAGAGATCCCAAACATAATACCATACTTAGCATACTCTTACAATGATATTCACTTCCTATATATATACCACCACTTAATAACATAATGGAGGGGTACCATAATTCCAATGAAGTCCCAGTCATTACATAATATATTTAGTTACACCAATTGTCTACATTACCTAACCAAGTTAGAATCTTCATCCACCTAAATAAATTATAATATCATATTCCTAGGTACATGATGACACATTATGTATGTATTAATATTCTTCTAGGAATTAGGAATATTGTTGCAAGAGGGAATTGAGTAATTATAATTGAAAGGTCAACATTGGGAATCATAAAGTATCTTATTTAATATTTATCATGATGTGTAATTAGTGTCTCTTTCTTGGAGCAATAAGGAGTTACAATTTGACCACTTTTATATCTTTCATTATTAGTTGTTGCATGCATTCATAACTAGTTCCCCTATGGAGTTCTTGGCATTTACCTTGTGTCAACTTGAGTGACAAAGATTAAAGATGTTTAACGTAGTTACATTGTATCTTAGGATGTTATATTCATGACATATGAGACAATGGTTTTTCCATGTGGACTTGGACACAAGTTTTAGTTTGACAATTTTGGTCACCTATTTCTTGTTTTCTATTTATTTATACCATAGGTATTAGATGGATATCTATTATAGTGTTTTATAGGTTTGAATAAAGTTGTGCAGTAAAAATATTCCCAAAATAAAGAGATAGTTTATTATATTGATGTGCTCCTTTTGTTGAGATTAATAACAATCTAATACTCTCTTTATTAGTGAATTTTTTATCTAGAAAGGTTTTCACACAAATCTAGTGTTGTCTTTGTGTTATTATTTTATTTGATTCTTTAAATTCCCATTTATTGATTTCTCACATGTATACTAATGAGATTTAATAGTTAAATATTAGTGTTTTAATTAAACATTTTACTCTCTTTATTAATAAGTATAAATTTGGAAACATATATATTGATTTCACATGCTTCAAGTTAAAATGTAAATATTATTGTCATTTTTTTATAAAAGGGTGGCATACTTTTGTGCTTTTATCTAGGTATAATCTCTTGTCATGCTCTTAGCAAGTTGTAGTTAGTGTTTATTCAAATGGGTGATAAATATACCTACTCATTGCATAATGTTTTATTTTGTAAACTTCCAATCGAGCACTCGTTCCCAAGGGAATTCATGAATAATCAATATACTAAATGAGTAGATTTATATCCTTCAAGTATTTAAAAAAATGTTTAATTTCTACATTAACCACTTATTTTTCCTTGATATGAACTCATCTAGTAGTTTACATGTACATCAAAGTGGGGGGGAAATGTTATGGTGCAAATTGCTCACCCATGGTCTTTTCCCCTTAAATTTTAAGTTCACTTTGATTAGAATGTCTTACATGCAATAATAAGTTTACAAGTAGCATTTATTTTGTGAATTTGGCTTGTGACATCACACTATCTTGATCCCGTTATCATTCACCCCCAAAGACTGGTTTTGATTACTAGATATCTGCTTTGCCACCCTAGATTGAATTTTTGGGTGTGAACTTGATTCAAGTCATTTCTAAAATTGTTGATATAAACCTCAAAAATTTTAAAATTCAAAATTCAAATTTACACATTGTCAACCTTTTCACTAGATATGGTGTGCTCACCCAACATGTGTTAATGTTAGTGTATATGCTATGTTTTCATAGTTAAATACATTCATTCACATTTTGAAATCATTGAACACTTTAAGACGTCATTAAATTTTAGGCGATAATTGAATAATCAAAGAACACTCAAAGAAAAGTAGCATCATTAACACAATATTAAATTAAAATTCATCATTGTAGACTTGTTACACACATGCTTATTGTCTTCAACTATTGTTCCAACGCCATAGATTTGGTCCAAACTAGGGGTCTAACTAAGGAGAACACGACCTTCACAAATCAACATATTCTCCAAAGGTATTTTTAAACACAACATGCTCCTTACTAAATTTATATATCAAAAGATTAAGGTAAGAGTTTAAACCATCAATTTTTAGCCAATTCATTGCTACAAATACATGTTTAGGTCATTTGTACACTAGCTCACTTTTTCAAATGAAAATCTAAAATATAACAATACATAAATAAATTACCTAATCTTAGATAATTGTCCAATCAAACCTTAAAATTCCAACACCGTGTCAAATCAATTGTTCACATCTTCAACATCATTTTCCCAACTCTAAAATCTAACTAAACACCGTACTTAAATCCATTTAATTTCCATAATTAATTCAATATTTAATTATGTTTGAATCCGAACTCTTAGTAACAGCTGTAATTTTTCAATTGGCCTATATATTGATGTAAGTGATGGTGATATTTTCCCTTACAATAGCATTCAAAAATCAATCATGCACATAAACGTATTTTCAAAGGAATTTATTCCTAGATGGAAAAGACAATGGGCCATTTTGGGTCGTATTCGTTTGGGCGGTTTGTGCCAGATCACAATTTGGGTGGTTGTGATTCCCTTGAGTGAAAGATGCCCCATAATCTCACCACCATACAACGTTAAATTTCTTCTCTGCTCAATAATGGAGATTGAAATGACAGTTGTCCGTAGTAATTTAGTGGCTTCCCATAATGTGGTTTTCCAAGGAATTGACAAGACCTTTTAGTCCAGCCAATCTATGGAAATATCTACTTTCAAATTTGTATTTTTGCTCTTTTTTCCAATGAGATTTTTTTTGTTGTTCGTACGAGGATGAAAAGCCATCAAAGTAATAGTAAACTGAATATCACACATAGCCTAGTTTACTAGGTCTAATATTCATTACCTAGGTAATGAATGAGTTGTCAAAGGGACTTTGATAGTGCCATGATGGAGAAGAGTGAGATATCTTATGCATTCTTTCATTGATGTTAAAATAAATGTATTGGAGTATATGTATTAAATCTTTAAAAAGTAGGTGGTGTGAGATCACATTCGAAAGATAGTTCAATAAGATTGGAAGCAGAATAAATAGACATGTCATTTTAAAAAGGTGGAAAACTTATAAAAGAAAGAGTCTACGGTACCAATAAGAAAATAATTGTCATTGTAAATTGTTATAAATATAAAAACATATTAATCCACAAGGGTAATTCCAATGGAGGGTCATGATCATTAGATTTCTTCTACCTACAACCTTGCAAATCGTTGCCATCATCCATAAACTTCCCACCCATCATTTCAATGGTTTCTTCCTCCTTAGAAAACTCCTACTCAAGTATCAAGAAATTTCTAGGGAGAAAGATGACAACTTGGAGCTAAGAGAATGTTCCCTTATCAAGGGCCCACCCATACTACTAAGAAGATGTAGAGCACTAATGTGTTGGGGCTTGAGTGATATTCACCTATGGAGTTCTTTTTGGAAGAATTTGTTTGTGATCTAATTTACAGTAATGTGTGGCGAGTTATCAAATACTATATTACAATTGGCATGGTGACTTACATATGATAGTGATGTTGTTGTAGTACATCATATATGTTGTTTCACATGTTTTGATGTTGTGGTGGCAATTACAACATATTGGGAAGAAGAATTCACAATCACATATGAGAGTTAAGTATTTGTTGGAGAGTGATTAGTGATGTAGGTAAACATGTATCAAAATCTAAGGACAAGATAATATCATAAATGACAATATGTTGGTGTGAGCTACCACAAGCTAGGAGTTGATAGTGGTGGTTATATTGGTAACATGTATATGTATTGATAATGTAAATGTTGTTGTTATTGTTTCATAGTTTGTAGTAGCAACATATTATATAAGGTGATTATCCATGTGGAGGTGTCATACTTTGTGTTTCATGTGGTATTAGTACTTATTGTTGACTATTAAATATTAAAATTATAATATTAAGAATTCATTATTCTAAACTATAAATCCTTAACAAGAGTGAAAATCCCCTAGCATGATTTGAAGATGAAGACCACCCACTTATTCAAAAGATTGTGGAGGAGAAGAGCTCCAACCAAAATTTTATTTCATGGGTGATAATAGAAATAGATTGAAGGCCCTTCTAACTTTCTCAATGGTAGTGAGTGGACTCCAAATAGCTACACCTCCTAACCTAGAAAGGTTATCTCATATAGGATGGTGAAGGTGACACCCTAGCCATTATACAAGGGGTATTTTCATATTAGTATATCAAGGTCTAGAGATGATGGAGCTCTAGTGCAACCTTGGTATCTTGAACTTGAATCTAAATTAAAACATTATAGATAACCAATGACTCTGATTGAATAAACAGATTACTATCTATAGAAACATTATAAAAAATAGTAAAATTCCTATGTTTCCAAACGTAGCTAAGAATCTACAATCTTAAATTACACCACAACTAGAACTCAAGAGGAAATTTGGCCCCATCTCCCATAATCACATTATGCTAAGTGAATAATTTAGGCCTTAAAGTCATAGAAATGTCATGTATTCAATTTCAAGCATTTTGGGCATGAGAAAAATACTGAAAGGGTGGAGAAGAGTTTTAGTTTTTGCACAAAAGAAATCTTAGATTGGGAACAGTCAAGATGCATCAAGTGAGTGCCAATAGATAACCCTTGGTATAAAAAAAACCAAGAAAACTAAGCAATTTTAGGCTGTACGATAACCTTCTAGATTGTATGAAATATGTTCACCCAAATGAAACTAGGCAATTGAAGGGACCATCTATCATATAATTTTTGAATCATGAGTAGATGAATAGTAACCACCTATAGCTTTATTTGGAGTGCAATTATGGAATAGAATATCAACATACCATTTCCAATCCTTCCACCAAGGTCTAAGAGATCTCAAAGATATTTTGGGCATATTAAGAAGAGATAGTATAAATTATAGCCTAACAGGTTAGAATTTCAATAAATGATAAATGTAACTTTTTATTATCTTGAGGACATGAAAGATATTCAAATTGGCCTTAAAGTAAATATCCTAGGGTTGTCCAATTCCCCTTCTAAAGAACTTGAGGGAATGCAACTGAGGAGAAGTTGTGAGTGGATTTTCTTCAAACAGGCTACTTGAAGACCACCATAAGGAGTGTGCATTAATTGATAAGTCATTACAAATGCTCTCACAATTCTAATTAATTAGTCATGGCTTCATAGAATTCAATTTTTTCATATACTTTTTACAACAAAGGGTTTATTTGTTTTGATGGGAACCAATGTGATAATAAGAGAATAAAATTCAAGTCTATTTTAGGAAAAATATCTAAATGGTGATCTAGAGTCAAGAAAATTTATTAAATTTTCTATGCTTTAATATTATATCTATGGCTATAACAATTAAGTTAGCATGAAGAGCAATAACCTATTTTTGAATGTTAATAAGATTGATCCCAATTGAATCCATTAGCAAAGACGAGGTATCCCATGTAAGATTTATTGATTCAACCCTACAGTAGCCCAAATATCACCTATAACCAAAACACCCTTTCACATAAGAGAGGAGAAATCTATTTTGTATGAAGCCTAATAGTTCATTAGATACAAAATGTATAATAATACACTATATGTTGAAATGAATAAGAAAACTAAGAGGGGGGGTGAATCAATTGTAGCAAATTAAACCTTCAAAACCCTCAATAGTAATCAGATCCATAAGCATTCATTAAACCCTTATTCTGTTAGTTTGATTAAACATGAAATGTAGATAATAGAAACAAAAATCACATCATACACAAGAGAACACCAAATTTACGTGGAAATCCCAATGAGGGAAAAACCACAGTGAGGATTAGCTCACAATATAAGTAATAGAAAAACCGATACAAAGGGGCTCGCTACCAAAATAGGACACACTGTCCAAAAGGCTCATAGCTAGGGTTCACTGCCATAGAAAAAATACAAGAAGATAGAAGAAGAATGTTATACAAAGAACACTTCTCAATGCAACAAGGAGTCCACCAAATTTCTCACACACTTTCGCAATCTCACTTGAAATATTTTGGATGCCTTCAGCTCACTACCTTCAAGAACCCTAACATGAAATTCACACTTCTCTACTCAAATTTGCATCACACACATTATTCGCATAAAACTCGCATCTATCTTCTTTCTCTTTCATCTCATCACTTGCATCAACACCATACATATTTATATTGAGCTCTACCTCAAAAACTTTCTCCAATGTCGTCCACTAGCCGTTATACATACAAATTCAAAACAGGTCAACACCTAAACATTCCCACGATGGATAGGAATGAAAGGTGACCTACATAAATCCTTAATTAGGATCCAAATAGATCGCAACACACTTCAACATGCTTCCACAAGCCTCACATGTAGTGCTAAACACAAGGTTGGCCAAAACCTATGCAAAACACCATAATCATTAAGTACACAGTTCCTTAAACCAATCCACAAAGCTGAAAGTTTCGAACCACATAATTCACTTGAACTCAATCCAGAATAATCCACGAACTAATTAAGATTCATCAAACACTTCATCCAAGCTCGCATCAACAAATACTTCAACTCAGAAAAATTGGTAACCCTTATTTGCATTCTAATAAATGAAACTCACACTGTACTACACCAAATCAAGTAAGAACTTGAATACAAAAATATAAAATCATTATAAGAAACTTCCCAAATCTACACAATCTAAGCCAAACAATGGAGAAACACAAAGAAAATGCATTTCTCCTAGGCCACATAAAACATCACTAAACAACTGGTTCACACACTAGTGAAAATATCTCGCATTGTACAACAATTCAGAAACCCAAATTATGAATATAGCAACCTTTGACAACTTTGAATAACTTGTAAGATCTGCATAGGCATAGCATCAACAATGAAATAACACAAAGCACAATACTAGAGCACACTATGAACTCTAGCACAACATAGTTTACTCTATTTATCAAATTTTGTCAAAAGAACTTAGAAACCAAGTACCAAAGACATCATCTCAGCTCATTACTTCATTCCAACTCATCTTTAGAATTTGCAACAAAAGAATAGCCCCATGTACTCACAACACTTCCTCAAGGTCTCAACTACACATGCACAACCTGTTTTCCTCTTTTCTATAATTTTCTCAATGTCATCAACATCTTCATCCCATAGTTGACATCAATGACAACACTAGTTAGTAGAATTCTTGTTGACATGAATGACAACACCATCATAATTGCAACAATCTCCCCCTTTTGTAATTGATGGAAACACAAGATGTGAAAAGCCACCAAAGACCACACAACAACTCTAAACATTTTCTCTTGATACCTTACATGATTCTCTCTCTCCCTGAGTAGATAGGTTTTTTTTCACATGATTCTCTCCCCCCCTTTGACATCAATGGAAAAGGATAAAATGTTCTGAATTGATCTCGCTCTTTGACACATAACAAAAAATGCTTACTTTGAATACTCCCCCTTAGGAGTACACCCAACCAAATCAGCAACACAATGAAAAAATATGGCACTACCTATTAAGAGGTAGCCACCAACATCAATCCAAAAAAGAGATAGATCCATAGATCCACTAGAATGATGCATCTTTGTATGCATATAGTTTAAGAAAGGAGGGGAAATAACCCCCAACTTCTCCCGAAGATACTCAAAAGTATCCTTAGGAAGAGGACCTTAGTAAATATATCAACAATCTAATTCTTTGTAGGAACATACTCATGTTTTACTTCATTCTCCATAACCTTCTCTCTCAAAAAGTGATACTTGATATATATATGATTTTTCATTGAATGCATCACTGGATTCTTGGAAATGTTAATTGCACTCATATTATCACAAAAGATAGATATAGGTTTGTCATTTACAACTCTGATATCCTTTAATGTCTGTCCCATCCATAATACCAGTGGACAACATGATACTGCTGCAATCTACCTAGCCTTTGTAATGGATAAAGAAACTAAATCATGTTCCTTACTTAGCCATGACACCAATTTGCATCCAAGAAAGAATGCACCACCACTTGTAATTTTCCTATCATCAACACAACCAGCCCAATCTTCATCTGTATAACAATTTAATGTGAAATTAGTGTCTTTAGGATACCACAATCCATAATCCAGTGTATCTCTTAAATATCTGAATATTCTCTTCACTGCCACAACATGTGTTTCTTTAGGATCTTCTTAAAAAAGACAAACTGCATGCATGATATTTGGTCTAGTAGCAATCAAGTACAATAGTCCACCAATCATAGATCTATACTTACATTGATCTACCATAGGTGAATCATCATCTTTGCTCAATTTACAACTAGTCACCATAGGAGTACATACCAATTTGGAGTCATCCATTCCAAACTTCTTCAACATCTCTTTGAAATACTTAAACTGTGAAATGAAAATCCCTTTATTTTTTTGATTGATTTGTTGCCCAAGAAAGAAATTCATCTCCCCAAACATTGACATCTCAAACTCTTTTTGCATTTCTCCTAAAAAATTCTTACACAGCCTCATTTCCACCAAAGATAATATCATCCACATAAACAACTACTATCAAGAGTTTGTCTTCCACAATTTTAAAGTAAAGATTACTATTTGTGGAGCCCTTACTAAATCCTTACTGTATCAAGTACCTATCCAATCTTGCATACCAAGATTTGGGAGCTTGCTTCAAACCATATAGTGCCTTCTTCAACTTACATGCCATATTTAGTTGATCTGACAACTGCAATCCTTCTAGTTGTTCCATGTAAACCTCTTCTTTCAATTCTCCATTCAAAAAAGTAGACTTCACATCCATCTAATAGACCTTAAAATCTTTATGTATTGAAAATGCCAAAAAAAATTCTGATAGCTTCCATCCTAGCCATGAGCAAAAGTCTCCTTAAAATCTATACCTTCTACTTGTGAGTAACCCTTACACACAAGTCTTGCCTTGTTTCTTACTACTCCATTCTCATTTAGCTTGTTCCTAAATACCCATTTACTTCCAATTATGTTTTTTGTTTATTGGTCTAGGGACTAATTCCCAAGTCTAATTTTTCTCTATCTGCATAACTTCTTCCATTTCCTTCATCCAATGTGCATCCTTACATGCTTCACTTACTGATTTAGGTTCAACTTTAGAAAGTAAACACAAATTTACCTCAACTTCAATAGCTTTACTTCTTTTCAATACACATTTCCTCTTATCTCCAATGATCTGATCTTTGGAATGATTCTTTTGCACATACTTATGGGTTTTAGGGGTCTTCTCTGAAACTTCTTCCTCTTCATTCTACACTTCTTGTTCATCAACATTTTCTTCTACTTATCTGCAATCAAGTTCATCTGACACATATCCATCTACTGCAAATGGAATTCTGCAAGTTACATCAACTTTAACATTTTCACGTTGAACTATCTTTCTCAACCTTTTGTTGTAACATCTGTAAGATTTTCTTCTAATACAATATCCAAGAAAGATGCCTTCATCAGACCTTGCATCAAAATTTCCTAAGTTTTCTTCTTCTCTTTTGATGTAACATTTTCTTCCAAACACTCAAAAGTACTTCACAGTAGGAATCCTTCCATAACATAGCTCATAAGGAGTCTTTGTGCTGTTAGCTTTGGCTTGAACTTTGTTAAGTATGTAAACAACAGTATGAATAACTTCTCTCTAGTAGACTTCTGGTAGATTTTCCTCTTTCATCATAGTCCTTGCAACTTCTTGAATAGTTCTACTTTTCCTTTGAACGACTCCATTCTACTGAGGAGTTCTAGGGGTAGACAAATGCCTCTTTACTCCATGAACTTCACAAAACATGTTAAACTCATTGGAGGTGAATTCACCACCTCTTTCAGACCTTAAGCATTTTATTTTCAAATCCATTTCATTCTCAACCATAGCTTTAAATTCCTTAAATTTATCTAATGCATTAGATTTTTCTCTAAGAAAAGTAACCCATGTCATTCTAAAATAATCATCAATCAAAAGCATAAAGTACCTATCACCTTGTAGACTTCTCACCCTTGTAGGACCAAAAATATTTGTATGCACTAGTTCCAATAGTCTAGTAGCAAATTATTACTTTCCCTTAAACCTACTCCTTGTTTGTTTTCCAAATTGACAACTCTCACAAATAACATTGATAGATTTTGTGATTCTAGGTAAATCTCTCACTACATGAACTGAACCAATTCTTGCCAAATTATCAAAATTCATGCGACACATCCTCCAATTCTATAACCAACTATCATTAATATGTGATATAAAGAAATGACCATCAACACCATTAAGTTGAGAGATTTT
>VDFB02276635.1:0-14276 GCA_007258455.2 Sequoia sempervirens
TCCTGCCAAATAGGTTTAATCTTGGACCTATCATACCCACCATAATCCAATCTAACCATTTTAGCATGATCTTTGTCCTAAAGAAAATTCTACTTGTCCGAATACGAGAGGTTCTTATCTCTATAGAACTTCCTTCTATCGAAACCCCATTCACTTCTACAATAAAATATTCATTAATCGTGGTATCCCTACCAAACATGCTAAGAATGCGACCATGCTAGGCATCAATGAATTCTTTGGAGACATTGTACTTAAAGCCATGCAACCTTTCCATAAAAGGGGTCACCCCTCCCTTCTGTAGGATAGCCCAAACATCGACATTAGCCTTGAAGTCATCACAGGAAAGTAGTTTTTTTTTTGTACCTATCCCCATCCATCATCGAAAACTTTGCAATTACAGAGAGAAACCACACGCAGATGTGAATAAACAATAAGGCAAGATGGAAATGAACACCCAGAAAGAATGTGTGTCTGCTAGGAGCGGTACTATGAACAATAATGGAAAGGAGGCTCATCCAACTCAGATTTGAATGCCCACAAATTCCAATAATCATCACCTGTGTGGAGTGTCTAATCAGCTAGATATATCCATGATGATAACCACGTACACCTTCAGTCGAGGAGATGGAAAAAACCAACGTACTAAGATTTTTCATTATGGAGCGATTAATTAACTCAAAGGGAAGGACATCATTTTCCTCCCAATTCCTTGTAAACGTCACCCCAAGATTCACCACCCAATCAACCACCCGATTTGCCTCTCTAAAAGCATGAGAAATATATATTTCATCAAAATCCTGAATCAAAGCAAGGGCATCCAAAATGAAGTTTTCAATAGACCATGATGGGGAAGAACCCTTCCTAAGACAATTAACAATATTAAGGGAGTCCCCTTTGATTCATAGCTTTGAGACCCCCTTGTCTCTAGCCATCTTTATGCTATGGTAGGTTGCAGCAGCTTCAATGAAGTGGTTTGTATAAGCAAGGGGTATGTTACTTGTGACCTT
The DNA here is from genome assembly GCA_007258455.2 of Sequoia sempervirens. NCBI lineage: Eukaryota > Viridiplantae > Streptophyta > Pinopsida > Cupressales > Cupressaceae > Sequoia > Sequoia sempervirens. The sequence goes on from VDFB02276635.1 coordinate 1,008, forward strand.
TAAAATATTTACATTTGCATCTCCCGTTCCTTTGAATTTGACTCCATGTACAATAGATAGTGAGTGAATTTAACCAATGGCCATAGAAGCACCATCAAATGGATCCAACACCACAACTTTATCCCCTTCTTGGAGTTTACCAATACATTTCTACAAAAACAAAAAAAAATACACATTATATTGAGATATAAAACATTCGATAACTATTTATAAAAAACTAGAAAATGATGATAGGAACCCTGAAACCATGCACCTGACATATTAAAAAAAAAAACTTCCTGCTATTTGATACATAATGGATGTTAGATATAGAAGGTGTCCATATTCAAGTTATATGTTCTCCCTTATTTCCATAATCTATGTATACTAGCTAATTACACTTCACTACTATTCTAACCAACTTCTATCACATAGGTTATGACTATCCTTATTTACATAATAAACAAACCATTACTTGAATAGTACTTACTTGCATTTGGTTTCATAGCACTCACCTCGAGTTCAACACCACTACTACTATGAATATCATGCACATTCTCATCGAGTTTAGCATAATCACTATCAACATTGACATGAAGTTGTGCAACTTTGCAGAGAGCTTTATCAATGCGGCCTTTATCTTTTCATTTTTCTTTCATATAATTGCTTTGCATGTGGTTTGATCATCATGCAAAAATTAATATATGTTAATTAAAGAATTCAAAAGCTATAAATTTTTGTCCAAAAGAACATTTTAAGCATGAAGAATGACAAAAAATTGGGACAGATTAACTTACAACTTAAAGAATGCAAAAGCTATAAATTTTTGTGCCAAAGAAGAATGACAAAATATTGGGACATATTAACTTACAACTTAAGGAATACAAAAGCTATAATTTTTTGTCCAAAAGAACATTTTAAGCATGAAGAATGACAAAAAATTGGGACAGATAACTGACAACAACTATTATATTACCTCAACTTTAGAAAAACCATGATTGTGCTACACATTCTTGTCTAGTTCATCATGATCACTATCACTATTGGCATCTCTATTAACATCGGGAAATTTTTATTTTTGTGCTACTTTGATAAAATTGCTCTGCATGTGGTTTAACCATCATGCAAAAAAGTATAAAAAGCATTCAATAGTCAAGTAAAGAATTCAAGCTATAAATTTCTCCAAAAGAACATTTTCTAGATCACTCCAACAATAAAGAAACTAGGTTGGATTCTCCTATGCTTAGATTTCAATCTACATTAAGAGGCATTTTTATAGAAAATTTATAAACAAGAAGAAATGAGATCAATAGAGCCTCTTACCTCATCTGAATCCATGGAATTATGCTCTTTCCATGTAGAAACTGTAGGCTTAATGGAGGAAATCAACTTTGAAACTTTCTCAATGAGATCGTATATGCAACCCATTACATTTTGGTACCCTTCATTTGAGTTGACATGATTTGGAGAGGCTCTTTCTAGGCGTCTAATAGATGGTTGTGAAATCTCTATTGACGAACTAGATTTCCACTTCATCCTACTCTTAGATTTACTATGATCTAGTGATGCCATATAATTGACAATATCTTCTACACCTGCTTCTTTATTACCGTTTTCCACCTAAAATACAATGTCCATTTCAACATATAGTCAGTTCAATAAAAATAAAAATAAATAACACAACGTAAATTGAACCAAAAAGCCATACACTTACTCCAAATTTTTCCATTTTGGCCTACAACCAGCCTCGGCCAAATGTATATCTAGCTGTCACGTTATCTCTTGCTCTCTTTCCTTTCTTACTCTTTGTCAAATATTCTTTGGAACACATACTTTCTTTCAATACTTCCCACTATTTGGGAGATAGAGTGAATTCTAACCTCTCTTTTCCCTCCATGATTGTTTTTTTACAATTGTATCGAAAATTGTTCATCAAAAGTCTCATCTTTTTCTTGTAATATTTTCTAGAGATTTTTCCACTAGTAGTCTCAAAAGCATTTTCCACACTTCGTGGATTTTGCGCCTCTACAAAATTTGATTTACAAATATCCAAATGGTCCCTACATCTTACACCCAACTCAGAGGCCCACCTTGTAGCATTTGGCCCAATGGGCTCACCATCTCTTGATACCTCAACCAAGAATGGCTTCTTTCCTTCTAATTTTCTTTATTTTACATTCCTCTTTATAGATCTGTATAAATATTGACTCAATGTTTGTCTTTTAACAAAAGGAGACACATCTTCTATTAAACCACTAGCAATATTTCTAGTTGATCCACTAGTTCCATCAAAAGTTGTAGATGTAACAGGTGCACTCTAAGGCACACCAAATGCAAGTGGTCTCTCTTCAAGACTTTCATTAACTAGAACTTCATGCTCCTTGGCCACATTAGGTGTGGCATGAGTAGGTAGATCAATATCCGTCTCTACAAATTTCACTTCAAACACATCCTTTAATATTGAATAAATCATCTACAAAATTACTATTCCATTGCTCTCATGTTTTTCAATAATCTCTCTTAGACTTTGTTCTAGGATATCATCATGATGTTGCACATTGCCATGTGCTATATTAGGTTGCACATCACCATTTTCTATATTAGGTTGCACATCACCATGGCTTATTGGCGAGCGAACGAGCGAGCAGCGTACCATCTGATCAGCTGGCCGCTAACTATTCTTTCACCAACTGTACGAATCAAGCAAATGTAATTTGAAAGAGCAGCATGAAAAAAGTCGAGAAAGATTTATGACGATTGATTGAGATCCGATATCAGCCAACCGACACAATAAATATTCCTTATTCTTGGCCACTTTTTCTCTACAAAAGAGCTCATAATCTGTCATTGAAATTTCAGCATTATGATCACTATCATCTAATTTGAACCTTAAATTATTTTTCGTCATTTCCTGAAGTCCAAATAAACAATAATGTATAAATCAACAACTTGAATTAGTAGAGAAGTAGTGGAATATGATTTTGAATCTCAAATTTTGGACATCAAATGGGATTTCTTATTTTTAAACCAATCAAATTAATCACACAGAAAGAAAAAATGTGCCTTGACAAACCAAACATATACTTGATACACTTGATATGAATAACAAATAAAAATAAAACTAGAGATAGCCACATAATCGTATTCAATAATATCAACAAGCAACTGAAACTAGAAGTTTAGCCACCAAATTATAACTTCTCCATTGATCTGCTTCAAAATGATTTTACAATACATATCAAAAGTATTTTCTCTTCAAAAAATTATCCTAGTACTAATGATTTTTTTATTCGGTCTTGGTTTCCCTTTTATAGATAGATAAGGAGGGTGGCAAGCTTCAAACCATTTCATTTCAAAATATTTCTTTTCAGTTACCTAAATCAAAAGGTCTTAATTATCATTATTTACATGTGGTTACATAAAAGTAATGAAAGATAAGAAATGAAGAGAACTCATCAGATGTTGAAGTCTGGAGCACTCACAAGACACCAAAGCTTGTTAGTCATCGTAAGGTATCCATGATCATTCTGATTTGGCAAGTTCCTCTCTCCATGATAGCATCTGTAATGCTCAATACTTCACAATTTCTGACACTAGGCCTAATCTTCTAGGGAAGCTAGATATGTCTTCTCCCATTTGAAACACCGTATAGTCATCAAGCCATTTATATTCTTGGATCTCTGATGTGTTGGATAGGTGACTTCTCCATCTATTGTCTAACAATCCTCCAGTCTCTAAAATGAACTTTGAGTATCTAGAATCCAATGCAATCATCCTGTCCAACTTCACATTAAAACTATGGAAATTTATATCATGATCTTGTTGTAAATGAGCAATGCAATTTGGGACTACTTGTTTGAACTCACTTTTCCAACTCATGAAATCTTTTAACTGATCATCTTCTCCAAGCATCCTAGGCATAAACCACTATTTGATTGTATGGAAAGATTCTATTCTTGTAGTGATCTTCTGGCTCTCCCTTGATACATACTGAGAGTCATTAATCACTAGTTTCACCATCCTCTCTATGGGATTTAAAGTTGGAGGTGCGTCCACACTTCTCTGTAAGACCTTGCATAATGTGCTTAGTGTATGATGGATGGGTTGCCATTTCTTAAACAAAGGATCCAAAATGAGAGCATGGGCTTTCATCTATTCTACTAGTTGGGACATGGAAGTATAAAATTCATGTACATTTTCTGCCTTTTCTATCACCATCTTGATTCTATGCTCCAAGACTTTTCCTAATGCACCATAGATTTATTTCCTTACTTTGGTCTCCTCATTGCACTTCTTTAAGCTTTCTATTGATTGCTTCAAGGCCTCTATTTGATAAGGGGAAACAACATCAATATTTTGGGTTGGGGGATGGTACACTACCATTCCAGTACTTTGAAAAGGGCCTACCCCTTTCAGTTGCTTCTTTAGCTTCACATTCCCTATAAACAACCTATTCACTTCATCATTCATATCTGTTTGTTATTTTTGATATTCTACAAGTTTATTCTCCAAACTCTTGATAGCTACTCGAGTGAACATAGAAAAATGCATAGTCATGGTAGTTGCTTCTAAGGCCGAGGTATCTTTGAGGGTCTTGACCATTGCACTCCATCTCATTTCTTGCACAATTTCCAACAATTTTGTCTTCTCTATATTTTTTCTTAGCCTAAAGGGATAAGGTATCAATTCTTGGATTATATCTTGTCCCGCTCATGCCTTCCTTTGAATCAAACTCAACCATTAGCATGGGGTCTTCTTGATTTCTTACCTAATCAAGAAGGAACATCCTTTTCAAATCCATCTTAGGTATAAGCAAGATATTTCTTTTCAACATCATTTTCCTAGCTTCTTGTGGACTAATGTCAACATCATTTATCCTCAATTCATTGAAATTTTGGGCCACAATTTGATCATGTTGAGATTCCTCAACACCCATCTTGTTTATCTCAACTCTTTCCTCAAACTCTTTCATTTTCATTTTAATCCAAAAGTCTTTGAATTATGGGGTGTTTATAAATTCATCATCCTCCATGAATTTGATGGCTGCAATCATTCTTTCATCATCATGCATCTCTTGATCACCCTATGCATACATATCCACCCTCGCCTCTGGCTTGTGTGCTTTAGTTTCATGCTTTTGGAGTGGTTGATCAACTTCAACATCATATTTTAAGTTGCCTAGAACACTAACCAACTCCTATGTATCTCCAACCTCTTCGCTTATCTCAAATGATACAAGGGGATTTGGCTCCTGTACCCATTTTCTCTTGGGCCCTGATTGCTCTAGAGGTGATTCTGGAGAAGCATATTGCATTGAAGTAGTGTCTGGAGGGGGCTTAGAGATTACAAATCTACTTGGTCTTTTGGTAGGAAATTTGGTGGCTTCTCCAACTCTAATCTTGATTTACCATATAATTTCTCAAAATTATCAAACATTAGGTTGATCCTATTGATGGGATCTGAAATTTCATCTATATAAAATCCTAAGAAATCAATGTCTGTCTTCTACTTTTCTTCCTCTAATTTTGTTAATATCTCCCATTTTCTTCTGCTCTGAAATACTTCTTGGAGATTCAAGCTGTTTCTTATCACATCCTCCTCATAATCAACATCATGGGTGATCTCAAACTCAGTGAGGATTGTTTGCCACACAAAATTCATGTGGCCTTCAGGGTCAAAGACCCTTTCTCCCCTAGACTCCAAAGAATATCTTTTTTTCAAATAATGTTGCAACTCCTTAAGAGTATTAGATCCAATGGACAATTCTTCACATACAGTCAAGTTAGGAAAGAATGTTCCTTTCTTCTATTTATGCATGACATTCTTCTCCATCCATAACATTTTCCACATAAACTCTAAGAAATCCAATCAGAGAGGAACAAACTTGGGAAAAACTTGTGGGGCTTGGGGACATCCATATACTCTTATTACTATAACATCTGGCAAAAATAACTAATCACCAATGTTGTGGGTATGCCCTTGCTCTGACCCCAATGCTAAGGGTCTTAAAAATTGTAGTATTGGTGTATGTAACCTTGGTGATTTATGACCAAGCACAAACATAATTCTTACTATGAAATCATCATGAAAGATCACATAGTTGCTCCTCTTGCATCTATTGTCCCATATATAACACCAATTTTGAGCAGGCAGCTAATCACCTTGTTGATCAACCATTCCCAAACACATTCTCCTAGTCCATTTATCACTGTTCTAATATAGAATTAGGTGACACAACAAAGAGTAAAATTTGAACATGATGGGGGATTTATCTTCTCTTACTTGAAAAAATCCTTCATGCAATGCTCTCTCAATGAATGAAGAAAAATCATACTCAATACTTGTCTTAATCTTTTGAATCCTCATGGACATCATCATTAGGCCAATTGGAATTTTCTCTTGAGCATCCATATTTCCAAGAATTTTACACAAGGAAAAATAGGTTCTCTTAAAATATATTTAAAAATCAGGAAATAGCTCAACATAGGAAGAGGAGATAGTTATTCTTTTTTTATTTTCACCCTTCCTCATGTGCATAGGAAGTTCATCACTCCTATAAGTTTTCCTCAACCTATTGTACTCTTCACTTTTCAAAAAGTTGATGCAAGGGGTTGTTTATTCAAGTTGAACACTTTACAATGGAAGACTTACTAAATACCACCAATGGTGAACCATTTGTCATCCTTATGGTTTTGGTGGTTGGATGATAGTTTTGTGCCAATACTCTAATAAATTCAACACCTATAAAGACATTTAGGACTACCAGTTTGGCTAGGTATAGATTCCAAGGGTTCGACATTGGGATTTTGGTATCTCTTTTATTATAAAAATACCAAAACAAGTCCCACCCAGAGATGGAAATGATTACATCCCAACACATGTGAGTTATGTCTCTAAACACTTTCTTAAATCCTCTATCTATTGAGTCAGGTAAAATGTCTAGTATGGATTGTTGCAAAGGCATTTTCTTCACCTTGGCTTCTTCCGTCTTACTCACAGGTTCACTCTTCTTAGGTGGCATGGTGTAAATTTTTTACTTCCTTTTGATCATGATCTTTGGCTTGTTGTGTCTGGAATGAAGCCTACAAGCATGAAGCAAGAGGATTGGGACCTTGCAGATCGAAAATCAAAGGGGATGATAAGGAGGGCTTTTGAAGTAGGGCCCCTGCTGCTCTTCCCCGAGATATTCATAGAAGAAAAAAGCTACATCTCTTTAATGGAAAAGACTTGGGAAGACTATTGCTCAGGGGCAAGTCCACACGACAAATAGTTATTCTTGAGGAAGAATTTGTAGCCTCCTTGAAAATATAGGAAGGAGGAGTAAATGTTGTTGAAGTCATTTGAATGAGTTTCAGCATGTTGATTACTTTCGATTAGCATTTAATGAGTTTGAAGAAGATTGATGAAAAGATTTGATTGTATGCTATTATTATTTTTCTTTTCCACGATTCTTGGATCACTTGGTGATGGCTATTGGGAGTATGACATCCACTTTTAAGATGGAAGATGTTTGTTGCTCTTTTATCCGGAAAGGAGATGAGAAAGAAAATCTTACGAAATGGAAAGGAGGCTCTTGCTATTAGAGGTAGATCAAAAGAAAAAGGCAAGAAGAAGGAAAAGAAGTCCAAATTGAAATCAGAAGGGAGATCAAAGTCTCCTGGCAAGAAGTCCAAGGTGAAGTGATGGAATTGTGGGAAATCTGGTCATGTCTGAAAGGATTGTAAAGAGGATAAAAAGAAGAAGAAGAAGTATTCTTTTGAAAATGATTCTTCTCAGAGTGATGCAGATGCCTTCATTGCAGCCTTGGCTACACAAGCATCAGATGATGTCTGGATGATTGATTCTAGAGCATCTTTCCACATGACATCTCATAGAGACTGGTTCACTAAGTATGGACAATACGATGGTGGAAGAGAGTACTTGGCAAGCGATTCATCTCTTGCAATAGTTGGTCATGGAAGAGTCAGAATTCAATTCCTTGATGGAAGACTGAAGAGAATCAATGATGTAATGCATATACCAGGTCTGGCTCGAAATCTACTTTCTGTTAGTAAGCTAAATGATATTGGAGTGCAAGTCACGTTCTCTAGAAATGGTTGCAAGATGACTAGAGGCTCAATGGTGCTAGCTAGGGGTGTCTGTATCGGTACCTTGTATAAGTTGGATGTGCATGTTGTGCAATGCAATAGTGTCTCTGCAAAGTCACAGAAAGCTACTCATGGAGAAAAAGAGGAAAAAGTTCCTGATAGTGAAAACTCTATGGAAGTTAAACTTCCAATAGAAAAGACTATGCTCTGGCATCATAGGCTAGGTCACATTGGAGAAAAAGGTTTAAAAACCTTGAAAAATAAAAAACTGGTTGAGGGGCTTGATGATTGTAACCTCGAATTCGAGTTTTGTGAACATTTTATATATGGTAAACAACACCGTGTTTCATTTTACTCCATTCCTCACAAATCTTCTAATTTACTTGATTGCATACATTCTTATGTTTTTGGTCCAATAAATGTTCCTTCTTTGTCTAAATCAAGATATTATGTATTGTTCATTGATGATTATTCAAGAAGAGCATATGTTTATTTTTTGAAAAGTAAAGCAGAAGTGTTCAGTCATTTTAAGGAATTTAAAAAACTTGTGGAAAATCAGATTGGAAGAAAAATAAAAATTTTAAGGACTGAAAATGGTGGTGAGTTTTGTTCTGACAAGTTTGAGAGGTATTGTAAAGTTCATAGGATTAAAAGACATAAAACTACACCCTACACTCTACAACAAAATGGAGTTGCAGAAAGGTTCAACATGACAGTGATGGAAAGAGCACGAAGTATGTTGAGCAGTGTTGGCTTGGAGGAGAAGTTCTGGGCTGAGGCAGTTGCAACATCATGTTATTTAATAAACCGTTCTCCTAATTCCACTCTTGTTGAGAAAAAACCTTTGGAAGCATGAATACAGAAAAGCCCTCTTTGAGACACATTAAAATGTCTTTAGACACATGAAGACATATACATATGTTTGAATGAGAAAAGATCTAAAATGGAAAAAAAAGGTTGTCAAATGTGTTTTTTCTTGAAGTTATGAATCTTTGGCATAAAAAGATACAAGCTTTTGAATCCTGATACAGAGAAGGTTCTATACAACAAAAGTGTTATCTTTCATGAGATGAAGCATTCTACCTTGGATCTGCAATTAGAGACAAAATCAGAAAAAAAAAGGATGTAGTTAGAGAAGTACTCTAACACCGGACCAAGAGGAATTGAAAATTCAAAGATAATACTTAAGAAGCGAGAGAGCTCGAAGTAGTTTTAGGAGTTAGAGAAGAAAGAATAACCTTATGGCACAAGGCTGTGAGAGATCCAACTTCGTGAAAGAAGAAACAGCGATAGGTATGGAGTTTTCTTTTGTTAGATTCTCACCCATTGCCTATGGCACAATTTCTAGCACTTCATTGGCTAGGAATTTGTAAGAAGAGGCATTTAGAGATGTTTGAGTTCAAACTCTTGGTTTGGAAATACCAGATGAAGAAATGGCATCATTAAGAAAGAATGATCACTTGGAGTTTGGGTACTTGCTGCAGAGGAGAAATTTGTTAGAGCGGAAGTAGGTGCCCAAAGAAAATAGGTCTAAGATGTTGAGTGTGGAAAAGAGTATAAGGAAAGGTTGGTTTGCAAAGGGATATTTCGAGGTGGGGAATTTATTATGGGAGAAATATTTTTCTCTTGTAGCTAAAGTCCGAGCATCCTATCAGTTTCTTTTTGTAGCGTAAACAGAGATTGAACAAATGGATGTGAAGACAAAATTTCTTCATGATGAAGAATTTACATATGTCCTAACTGGCACTTTGTGAAAGAAGGAGTAAAGAAACTAGTTTGCAAAGTTGAAGAAATCTATGTATGGTTTAAAACAGTCTCCTAGAATGTGGTACCAGAAATTTGACACTTTTTTTTGTCATTGGGATTTGTAAGATCAAAATGTGATCATGGTGTATATTACAAAGTTGAAAGTGATCACATTATTATTATTGCTCTCTATGTTGACGATATGTTGTTCATAGGAAATAGTAAGTTAATGATTTATGATCTAAAATCTCAATTGTCTGCAAAGTTTGAAATGAAAGATCTTGTTGTAGCTAGGTATATTCTGAGAATGGAAATAACCAAGGACATGAAGAGTAGAAAACTTTGGCTTAGTTAGAGTAAGTATATTAATACTGTTCTGGAGAGATTTTGTATGAATGATTGCAAGCAGTTAGTTGTTCCAGTTTTGTAGGGAACAAAGCTATCTGTTGAAGACTATCCAAAATCTCCTACTAAGATAGAGGACATGACCAGAGTGCCTTATGCTAGTGCAGTTGGCAGTTTAATGTATGCAATGGTTTGTACAAGGCCAGACATTGCCCAAGTAGTGGGAGTACTTAGTTGCTATATTGTAAATCCTGGAAGGACACATCGGGATGTTGTGAAAAGAGTGTTTAGATATCTGAAGGGCACTTTAGAATATTCTTTGTGTTACCATGGAAATTTGGTTGAATCACAAAGGACTCTCAACATTTGAGGCTATGTGGATTTTGATTGGGTAGGTGACATTGACAGCAAAAGATCCACTAGTGGATATATTTTCATGATGAATGGTGGTGCAGTTAGTTGGATGAGTAAGCGGTAGGCTATAGTCGCTTTGTCCACTATAGAGGTAGAATACATGACAACAACACACGCCTGTAAAGAAGCAATCTAGTTAAAATTTTTGTGTTCTAACATTGGGTTTGATGCAGGGATAATTACAATATACTGTGATAGTCAGAGTGCTATTTGTTTGGAAAAAAATCCTACTTTCCATGCCAGGATGAAACATATTGATGTGCAGTATCATTTTGTGCGAGATATGGTGGAGGATGGAAAGGTCTCTTTAGAAAAAGTGGATACTTTGGAAAATGTTGCAGATGATTTAATGAATCTAGTGAGCACAAACAAGTTTAGGTGGTGTGCTAGTTTGATGGGCCTTAATGCCCATGAATTTCAGTAGTTTTGTTGTGCTTGGGGAGTGTCGATAAGATCTTCATCAAGTGGGAGATTGTTGAAAAAATTTCCTCAGTCTTACTCGCATGAAACTCCTAAAAGAACAAAGTTGGTGAGACCCTCTGGAAGTCTTACCGACCAACAACAGTATTCTAATCCTTTGAAGTGCTCAGGTCGCCGAGACTTTGGTTATGTCTTGCCGACCGGAGTCATCGGCAAGACATGTTGATCACTATGAAGATTCCTAACTCTTTTCGCTAGAGCAATTCTCTTGCTGACAGGTTGATGTCTAATGGTTATTGAGGACTTGTGGTGATAGAAGTCATTGGGGAGAGGCTTGAACATTTGGAATAACTCATCCCGACAGTGTATGTCTCGCCGACGGTTATTCACAAGGATGTCATTGGGGAGAGTCTTGGCTGATAGGTTTACATTCAGTAAGAACTCTTGCTGATGGATGTGGTCTCACTAATAGGCTGGTGCATTCGATATAACCTCTTGGTGATAGCGTTGCTCTCTCTGACTATTCTATGCTCGGTATGATGTCTCACCGATAGCGATGGTCTTGCCGATAGAGCTACATGAGTTAAATGTCAGTGTGAAGTCTTAGCGATAAGGTTTCTCTCGCTGATAGGCAGGTGCTTTCAGTGAGAACTCTTGCCAATAGCACTTGTCTCGCTGATAGATCTGCACAAGATGGATTTTCATTCGGTATGACCTCTCGTCGATAGTGATCGTCTGGCTAATGCTTCTGCAGTGGATATTGATATGATATCTTAGCGATAGAGTGAGTCTAGGCGACAGGTTTAGACTCGATATGACTCTTGCCGATGGTGGTGACTCTGGGAGATAATGATAGTTGAGCTTTGTGGCATCAGGGAGACACAGCTTAGTGTCTCACCGACATGTGACACAGTTTGAACACCTTGACCGAATGTCTATCCTACGTGGTTTGTTTTTGACCAATTAGAGTAGCAGAATGTGAACCACTAGCAGTTGGAATTTTGTGGCCATTCCTGTGAGGAAGATCAACAGACCATGAACGACATGGATATACTTTGTAATCGAAGATGATGATCGATTCGGTGAATAGTTCAATGTGTGATCAATGTGTGTGAATTCAATTTAGAGAGCATTGTAACTGGGATGTTCTATACAATGTTGATCAAGGAAATTATGCTATTGTAAACTGACATCATAAAGTGAAGTCTGTACTTTGTATGTAATTTTGTTTACTATAATACAAAGAGGCTTTTCTTGGTGTGGTGGGCTTTTCTCCCGTAAGGGTTTTCCCACGTAAATCTAGTGTCCAAATTGTGAATGTAAATTTCTTTGTTTCTGTTGTTTCTTTCATGAGTATCTTAATTGGACTGAAATTGAAAATTTAAAGTCACCTTTGCATTCTTCCCTGAGATTTTGACGTTAGGAGAGTTTGTTTCGCACCTTAGCTTTCCTTACAGGGTGGTGGGTTATATAGCATCATACCACCATATCGCACACTTGCTTTTTCTTTTTAGATTGTTGATCGCAGGATAGCAGGTTACATAACTTAACACCAACATATTGCATGTTATTTTAATGTCATTGTTTGTTGACTGCGAGACATTGGGTTAATCTTTGATAGTTAAGTTGAGATCATACCGCCATACCATAGTTTTTATTTTATGTAGTCAGTAGTTGTCGTGGGGTGGCAATATACTTCTATACTCAAGAGACTTGTCACCACCATCTTGGGGTAAAAACACAATTTGTCACACTTTATAAAGCAAACAACCAACATTGATCCAACTTTTAAACTTGAATCACTAAAAAGAGGCATATATGTTTTGAATTTTGAAATGATGTAAACCAGTAAATATGTATTTTTTAGTATATTTTATGTTTGTATTTTAAAAAAAAAAATTAAAAAAATATTTTAAACTAGTTTTTAATAAATTAACACTATAATTTAGTTGTTGATAAAATGTTGAAAAATGAAGTTGCATGAGATGTCAAACTTTTTATAGTAAATTTTATTTTTTTTCTTTCAAATTTTTTGTATTTATAACTTGAAACTTTAGTGCATGGATATATTTTTTCTCAATTTTGATAAATATATAATTTTTAAATAAATATTAAAAAGTGTGTGAATAAAAAACAATTTGTTTCCATCATACGTCAACTTTCATATTAAATATTTATCTAAAATGGAAAAAAACTTATACCATCTTGAAATAGATTCTTTTATCTAGTGCATCATATTTTTTTCTATTTTTTTAATAAGTTTTAGTATTTTTCTTTG
>VDFB02276635.1:14376-117959 GCA_007258455.2 Sequoia sempervirens
ATAATCTTTCCTTCAATTCTATGATCTCCCTAACATACTTATCCTTCAAATCACTCATCTCTTTTGCCACATTATTTCCTTTTAGAGGCATCTTAACAACTTTGTCTTTTCAACTTCCACTCTTTCTTCTACAAACTTCAACTTTCTTCCTCAGAGATCTGGTAGTATTCCCACTTGAAAGAATCAGGTATATCTTTTAGAGAAGTCCCTTTCAACTCAGGACCAACACCTTTTCATAGACCCATTAGGGCATACAAACACAAATCACAAAAACCTCAATAGGTTTCTTTGAAACACTTTCATCAAAACAAGACTCCTACGTTGGCCTAGACCTTAAAATATGTCTCTTTTACAAAGAAACTTATCTCCAATATTTTCTCCAACCTCTAAACTCACTTGGGTAGCATTCAAAAGGTTACAAAACCAAATAATCCACCAATTTCATCAAGAGATTTGACCTCCAATGCTCTCAGCCATGAAACCCTCCTTTTTTGCAATTTTCATAGGGTTTTATTGAAAAATTGTCTTCCAAACTTTCTCTAGCCCTGCCACCACTTCAAACACCCTCAAATACCCCTAAAAATGCTCACACAAACAAAAAATTATGCTTCCCCAACAAAATTCATGCATTAGCACACTCAAACCTCTCAATTTCATAAGAAAAACACACTTTTCTCTTCTAGGGCATCGTGCCCAACTCTTCATTTGACCTCCCCTACACTCAAGACTCCTCAATATGCCTATGCATACCAAATAATATCCATTCCACTGAGGTACAATGCTTATAGAAGTTGGAATGGGTCCATTTTCAAATTTAAAACAACAAAACCCTTATCTCTACAGTTATAAATCTGTTACCAGTAAATCAACAATAAAATTCACTAATCTCAATGAAGTTCCTCAAAATTGGATTTAAATCATAGCTACAATAGTCTCATATCCAATTTAATTCAACTTGAATCAAAATGACTCTGTACGGACCATACACAGGCTAGAAACAATGGAAAAACTCAAAAAATGCAATAAAAGCAGAGTTATTCAATTGATTTCTTCTTTTAAATATTCAAGAGAGATTACAAAATGATGTTTCCCACATATTTATAATTTTTCCCACCAAATACCAACTGAATCAACATACGTAACTTCCTTTTGAATGACTTAACCATTGGCATTCCAAAAATCTATTTTTTTGCAACTTTTTTGCAAGTTTACAAAATGACAAGTTTTTTGCATTATTAAGCAATATTTTGCAAATTATACCTCCTAAACACCTAATAACCCCTAACAAGACTCCTTACAACATAAAATGTTCTAATTGACCTTATTCAAAGAAAAAATGACTCAACACCCTAGAGCCTACTTAACAATAACCTTGTTTGACAATATTTTTCCAAAGGTGCCCCTACACCATACACCCCACCTTGAAATTTTTCCAAGTGTCTTGGAAATGTTGTTACAACTTGTTCAACTCTAAAAATTCCATGTCTCTATCCTTCTTGAACTCTTTCCTCAGGTACACCTTGCTTTTGATTCACATTGTTCTTGGCATTCTTGTCCTTATCACCACTTGAATCATGCTTCATCTTTACACACTGACTTGTGGGGTGTCCTTTAACCTTTTCATCATCACACATTGATATTATACCCTCTTTCACTACAAAATTCCTTATCAACTGCCCTCTTTTCCTATTTTGTTTCATGTCTAGACCTATGCCAAATTCTCTTCTTTACTTCATCTTTTTCTTTGTCAAACCTGCAAACATTTGCACCATCAAACTTAGGAACCTATGTCCTCAAAATCACTATCCTATCAATCCCATAAACCTCTATTTTTTCATAACATGACTGTATTTTCACCCCTTTTCCTATCAATGGACATATGATTGTCCCAACTATGATTTCATCATGTTTTTCTTTCCTTTCTACAAGCAATTCACCCTTAGTCTTCACTATATCAGACTGTGACCTTATTCCATCTTTTTTCCCTTTCAACATGGAACCATCCTTCATACCTACTACCTACACATTGTCTTTATTTCTTCTATCTACTTTTCCAACACTTGTCAAGCCTTGAAATGGCTGCAAACCCCATACTCTTGCCTTCCTCAATGCTCACAAACTCTTTCCTTCCTATCATGATGATATTACCTTGTTCCTTAGTTTTTTCAACCAACAGAGTCAATGTGAATGTCTTCCCATCTTTCTCAATTGTATAGGTATTTTGTCTCCCATCATAAATTGCAAACCTGTCAAACTGTCAGGGCCTTCCAAGTAACACATGGCAACAACTCATAGGAAAAATATCACAAAGAACCTTGTCTCTATATTCACCAATTTGGAACTCAACTGAAACTTGTTCATTTACCACAATGCACTAATTATCACTTATCCAAGACACTTTCTAAGGTGTTTCCCTAGGTACTCTTTCCAATTTCAGTTTGTCTACCATTTCACTACACACCATATTGTTAGTACATCTTCAATCTACTATCACCTTACATACCTTGTTTTTTCATTTGCAAGCTATCCTAAATAATGCTCTTCTTTGAATCAACTCCTTCTCCTTGGATGTCTTCAAGAGTTGTCTCTTCATCATCAATGATTCTCCTATCTTTGGAGCACAACTATTGGAATTTGAACTCTCACCTTCATTTTCTTGTACAATTTGAGCTCTTTTTTCACTTTTCCTTTCTCCTCCACTTGATGTAACTCAAAAATTCTCAGGGAACTTGTAAGATGGATGACCAAACTCATTGCAATTGAAGCACCTACTAGAAAAAGTGTTTGAATTTCTTCCACCACCAAATCTGCCTCTAATGCCTCTAAAACCACCTCTGAAATCTACAACTTTTTCTTCCTTTTTGTGCACACCCTCTTGGCTCTCACTTGTTTTTCTTGAAGTAGAGAAGGATCCTCTGCCCCTTGAAGTGTTGCCTCTTCCTCTAACTATCTTTTCTTGTCTTCTTTTTACTTTCTCTTATGCTTTTAAAGCCATTTGATAACATTCTTCTACACTCCTTAGATTTTTCAAAGCTAATTCATCCTGAATATTCAATCTCAAACCACCCAAGCACCTAGCAATCTTTTCATCTTAATTCTCATTATGGCTAGATCTCATACTTAACTTATAGAATTCCTTAATGTATGCTTTTACATCCATTTCTTTTTTCCTTAAATTGTGTAACTTCCTAAACATCTGAGTAGCATAATCAAAAGGGAGAAATTTACCTTTATGATACAATCTTGGATTTTCCTCTCTTTCTTCTCTCTGACTGCTCATAGTCCCACCACAAAAGTGAATGACCTTTTAGTTTTGTCTTTACAATCTTGACTCTTTGTTCTTCAGGAATGTCTTCACACTCAAAGTAGTTATCCAAAGATGCAATTCAGTCTAATAACTCTTCCTCATTCAGGTTCCCACCAAACTTAGGAACATCAATATTTACCTTGTGCTTGTCACTCTTAACTTTCTTTAACAACTTTTCCATTTTTTGGTCTTTAAGATCTAATTTTTCATCCACATCTTCAAACTCTTCTTCCTCTTCCTCATCTGAATCACTTTCAATCTCATCTCTTATCTTGTTTGTTTCCAAAGCTTCCAATCTTTCCTTCAATTCTCTGATCTCCCTAACATAATTATCCTTCAAATCACTCATCTCTTTTACCACATTCTTTCCTTTTGGAGGCATCTTAACAATTTTGTCTTTTCAACTTCCACTCTTTCTTCTACAAACTTCAACTTTCTTCCTTAGAGATCTGGTACCTTTTCTCTAATACCAATTGATGTAGAGGTAAGGGGACTCTAAAATAACATAAATTCAATAAACTTTGCAAGACCAAAACTCTAACACTTCAAACAAATGATTTTTCTCATAATCTTCCACTATGCTTTTATGTGAGCAGCAAATAAAGTAATTTTGACATAATTTTCAGAAGATAGCTCAAACCCACAATCCAAAGACTAATTTGGATACCTATTAATCCCTTCTATAACCTATCTTAAATACAGGTTGGGTTACTTTGGAACATATCCCTCAAAAACTTGTTGCTATGTTGTCCCAAAGGCCTAATTCTGCAAACCTAAACATCTAATTCGATGAGACCAAAACTAACATAAATATAATTCAATTATCCATCCAGTACAATCAACTAGAAATCATTAAAAATTTGTACAAGGCCATACCAAGCTCTAAAACAACAATTAAACGTTCAAAAATGCAGAAAACAAGGTCTTATATTGATTTCACTTCCAAAAATGTAACAAACACCTCTCTAAACTTGGATTCGACCCTTCAAGGCTTAATTTAAACATATGACATCAGTTTCTCAACTACCCTTTGAGTTTTAATAACAAAATAACTTCTTTTCCCACAATGATCCTTCATATTCCTCATTTTTGCAATTTTTTAATTTGACAATTTTTTTTCAAAGTTGACAACATTTTGCAAGATTTTACAACTTGACCCCACAAACCTCCTAGCAACTTAAAAATGATTCAAAAAATATGTGAAATGGTCAACAAAGACCTTATTACAAAAGAAACACACCCAAAACTACAAAATTACAAAAATTGCCTCATGGAGGCATGAAATCCACTAGGTGCTCCTACAATTCAAATTCATAAAAGCACAACCTTCAACAACCTTTAGGGGTACTCAAGATCTAACACACAAACTTGACCAGATCAATTTCACATTCACCATTAATTCACTTAAACTGTCAACAAAGTTCACCTCTTTAACACTTGATTTCTCATTACTATAAGGCACCAAATCACCAAATCTTGCTTCTCAAATTTGACCAAATCTTACTACAACTTTAACATCATCATTTAGGTAGTTTCAAAATTAAAACAATCACTTTAACCACTATTTGAATAGATTTAGATTTTCTTGCAGTCAAGACACCATATTGCTAGTACTAGTCCAACAAGCTAAAATTGGGTATAACTTTAACACCATATTGAATCTACACAAACCAAGACCAGATTCTAGGACCCATTTCGGTCTACTTTAACATACTTAAATAGTAGGCACACTTTTTTTGAAAAATATATGAGAATAATTGACTGTCCCGTAGACACAAGTGTCTCAATTAGGCCTAAATTATAAAGCAACTATCCTTAAAATTTTTTGCACTTCTAATTTTTTGTTGGTAAGCCATTAATCAGATATAAAAACCACCAAATCAACCATCTTCTCAAGGAAAATCACTCACTAGAATAGTAAATCAAGAAAACCTTACTTAAAGCTTGAATTAGGCTTCATTCAATGAGGGTTTGATGAAAATATGTATTCCAAACCTCCCTGGACCTTTCCATAGCCTTAAACATATGAGAATAGGTCTGCACAAGCAAAATAAACCATTTCCCATCCATCTTCAATGCTTCTTCAACATTTTCTACCTTGGAGCCATCAATCTCATGAAGAAAAACACATAATATTTTGATTTTTTGTGAGGGCAGCAATAATAACTCAGAATTTTCACTTCCCCTGCATTTTCACACACACACACACACTCAACACACTCTATTTAAACCATCCCACCGATCTACTAAGCCTACATTGGTGGGATGGTAGATTAATCACTCACTTGATTGTCAAACCCTTGAATTTGGGGTTACAACCAATTTATTGAAAATGTGCTCTTAATTACACTAAACCTGCATAAAAACTCTTCAAATCCTCACCAAAAATATGCTAACACAATTCTCTTAAGGATACAAATTGAAAACTCAACCTAAGTATGCTATGCAAACCGTACAAGGTCTGAAAATCTTGAAGAAAATGTTGCTACAACAATGCAGGGTACTTTTATTACAAAAATTGTTACTAGATACAAACTACAATGCTTGATCTACCTTCACATGGCTCTTTTAAAGTGTTTTCAACAATCTTCTTGGCTGCCCATCAGTTACAAACGCCTCACCAACTCCATGACTCTTCATCTTCCTCTTGCAATTTTGCACTTTTACAATTTTTGCAACTTTTGACATTTTTGCAAATTGACTTAATTTACCTCCTAAAGACCTAATAGAGACTTGATTACATTTGAATGGGCCTACACATGGCCATTTACAATGCACTTCATGATAAAAATTCAAATTTTGAAATATTGCCTATTGGAGGCATACAATGCTCAAGGTGCTTCTGCAC
This sequence comes from Sequoia sempervirens, assembly GCA_007258455.2. Classification (NCBI taxonomy): domain Eukaryota; kingdom Viridiplantae; phylum Streptophyta; class Pinopsida; order Cupressales; family Cupressaceae; genus Sequoia; species Sequoia sempervirens. The sequence goes on from VDFB02276635.1 coordinate 20,532, forward strand.
CAAACAACCAGCCTAAAAAGTTTGCTAGTCCCTTTGGAAATGTGTGGCATCAACCTTGATTCTTCATACCTGCATATCTTTATCAACTTTTCCTTTGACTGTTTCCTCTTTCTTTACTCTTGAATCTTTCAATTTCCTTTGTCTTGGTTCCAACTTTTGCCTTCATCTCTGTCTTCACTTGTCTTTTCTTTGCCTTTTTCCTTCTCTTTTTCTACTCTTCAGGTTCTCCAATCACTATTCTCAATCAAATGACATAATACTGTCCTTTCATAGCTCTTATCTTTCCTTTAACCTTTTCTCACTCAAAGGACACAAAACTATCCTTTTGCATTGCTTTTCTAAGCAATCTTTCCTCAACCTTCTCTGGACCTTCTTGTCTTTAGCTTCTCATCTACTCCCATCAGTGGAGTACTCTTCAAACTGACTTACCATTCTTGCTAATGGCTGCAACTCTTCAAGTGCTTCTTAGACAGGTATCCATCTCCCTCACTGCTTCACAAACTCACAACAACAAACTATCCATCTTACCTAATAGTAGATCCTGGAAGATGCACTTACCCACTCTCTCCTCGGTGGTGTAACACTCTCTCTGCATCTTCTCCCTAGCTTAATCTTTGTTGGAGGACAGCGAACACAAACTCTTCCTTGTCTGTAGCCAACACACTCTCTGAAAACTCCTCTCTTTCTTGCAGCTTTAAGATGGATCAAACACCTACAACCAACAACTCAACAACCACCAAATCAGCTAGCTCTGATACCAATTGATGTAGAGGTAAGGGGACTCCAAACTAACACAAATCCAATGAACTTTTCAAGACCAAAACTCTAACACTTCAAACAAATGATTTTTCTCATAATCTTCCACTATGTTTTTATGAGAGCAGCAAATAAGGTAATTTTGACATAACTTGTAGAAGAAAACTCAAACCAATGATCTAAAAACTGATTTGGATACCCATTAATCCCTTATATAACATATATTAAATGTAGGTGGGGTTACTTTAGAACATATCCCTCAAAAATGTGCTGCTACGCTGTCCCAAAGGCCTAATTCTGCAAACTTGTCTTAAGTAAAATGGCGATAAAACACTCAAAACTCAATGAAATTCAATGAAACAAAAAACCAAAAAAAAACTAATTCAATTATCCATCCATTAAAATCAACTATAAATCATTAAAATTTTGTACAAAAATGTACAATGGTCTGAAACAACAAAAAAATGTTGGAATTTAAAAAAAAACAAGGGTTTTGTATTGAGTTCTCTTCAAAATACAAGCCCCCAACTTTGGTATCACCTTATCAAAGAAATTTTAAAAATATGACATCAATTTTCCAACTTCAGTTTGATTTTCAATGACCAAATAACTTCTTTTCCCACAATGACCCTTCATATTCCTCATTTTTTACAATTTTGCAATTTGACAATTTTTGCAAAGTTGACAACATTTTGCAAGATTGACCCCAAATGACACTAAGTACATTGAAAATTGGTCTATTATGACCTTATTACATCACATTTGGACTCAACAACACAAAAAAATCAACATTAGAGTAAAATTGCACAATTTGACTAGGTGCCCCTACACCATACTCCCAGAGAAAGAAGAATTCAAGTCCCTTTTGAATTGAAGGTAGGAATTCTCTTGCTTTATGTCTTCTATCTTCTTCCTTTGACTTCCTTAGAATATTTCCTTGTTGGTTTCATCTTGAATTTGGGTTTGTTGTTCCTTGAGGTTGCAATAACACAACTTTTTTTTACCCAAACTTGTCATGTTAGATGTTTCTCTCCTCTTGAGGTCTATACAATCAACAACCCTTTCCTTTTATTGGCTAATGTCAACCTGACATGGAACCTTTTTCTTGAAATTAGACCACTCAACCTCATCTTCACCCATTTTTTTGATCAATGTAAACACATAATAGGTTGCACCATTTTCCTCCATTATCTTGAAGGTTTTGTCTTCCCACTTTACATGAGAACTAACACTTTTCCTTGTAACATCATCTATTACCACCTCAACATGTTCTTGCAACAAATTTTGAACCTCAAATGGTAATGTATAAAGCCTAACTATTGTTATAACAATCATATATTTACTCACCTTTTTGTCATTTGCTTCTTCCTCTTGTCTTGGCTTTTGTTCTTCAATCAAGGACTCCTTAATATTTGATTTTGTTGCTCCCACTTGTCTTCTTCTCTGAACAATCTTCTTGATAGGCCACATAGCCTTATTCTTGATTGGTAAATGCCAACTTTTTTTCTACATATCAATCTTCAATCTTTTTCCATCTTTTTCTCGAATTTCCATCATTAGTTTCAAAGCTTTCCTTAACTCTTTTATCTCTTGATCAACATCTATTTGGTTTTCCTTCTCCTTTGTCTTCTTCTTTACCTCTCTCTCCTCTTTTTTCCTCTCTTATTTCTTTTTTTGTGAACCCTCACTCTGCAAGTATCTCTTCAACACATTCATTCTTCTTCCTCAAGAAAGTCTTTTTCACCTTGCTTCTTCTTGTCTTTGTGATACCTCACATAGGTCTTCTTCTTTTCCTCACTACCTAGTCTTTTGGCATTCAGGTTCTTCCTTCAACCTGCAAAAAGACAACACATAAACTCCCAAAACTCACTTGCCCAAATCTTTTAGGCTCTAATACCAATTGATGTAGAGGTAAGGGGACTCCAAACTAACACAAATTCAATGAAATTTACAAGACCAAAACTATAACACTTCAAACAAATGATTTTTCTCATAATTTTTCACTATGTTTTTATGAGCAACAAATAAGGTAATTTTAACATAACTTGCAGAAAAAAATTCAAACCAATGATATAAAAACTTATTTTGATACCCATTAATCCCTTATATAGCATATATTAAATATATGTGGGGTTACTTTAGAACATATCCCTCAAACACTTGTTGCTACGCTGTCCCAAAGGCCTAATTCTACAAAATTGTCTTAAGTAAAATGGCAATAAAACACTCAAAACTCAATGAAATTAAATGAGACCAAAACCAATATAAATATAATTCAATTATACATCCAGTAAAATCAACTAGAAATCATAAAATTTCTGTACAAAAATGTACAATGCTCTGAAACAACAAAACAACGTTAGAATTTTCAAAAAAAACAAGGGTTTTGTATTGAGTTCTCTTCAAAATACAAGCCCCCAACCTTGGTATCACCTTATCAAGGAAAATTTAAACACATTAAATCATTTTCCCAAGAACCCTTTGAGTTTCAATGACCAATAACTTCTTTTCCCACAATGACCCTTCATATTCCTCATTTTTTGCAATTTTGTAATTTGACAATTTTTGCAAAGTTGACAACATTTTGCAAGATTTAGAAAATTTGCAAGATTGACCCAAAATTACACTAATTACATTGAAAATTGGTCTATTATGACCTTATTACATCATATTTAGACTCAACAACACAAAAACTCAACATTAGACTAAAATTGCACAATTTGACTAGGTGCTTCTACACTAGGGAGTGGGAAGAGGAGTGGAGGGGGGATTTTGAAATCTAGAGATGATGCAGGAGGTGAACGAGATGATTCAGAGGAGGTAGGTGGATCATTGGTAGGAGGAAAATTTTGGTTGGGTAGGTTGTTGATTTCAAGCTTCTGGTTTGTAGCAACTTGGTGTTGGCTATTGTCGTTTTCTAGTCAGCTAGATGTGCTACAGAGGAGGTTGTTGTCATGTAGTTGGGACACAATAGTTTTTCTACTTGTTGTTAGGTGTCCTCTTTGTTGTAGGGTAAGTGTTTCTATTCCCTCTATTTTTTTGTGAAAATCTATGAGTTGTGGACTCCTTTTGGTTGGTTGTGCTTTGGTGGTGAAGGAGGTGATTTAGAGGAGGTAGATGGATCACTGGTGAGAGGCGACTTGTGGTTGGGCAGGTTGTTGATTTCAAGCTTCTAGGTTAAGGTGGCTTGGTGTTGGCTAAAATCATGGATCTTTGGCGGCTCTTTACTATGATCTTTGCATGTTCTGCTTGATGGTGGATTATTGCACTTGGGTCTAGTTTGGGTTGTCTTTTCTCTCTTGTGTTTTTCCTATGCATCCCCCATCTGGTATGGGGTTGGGTAGCCTAAAGAAAATGGTGCTTTCTATTTTGTATACTATTAAGGCTATAGATTTTTTTTCGTTATGGATTAGACTGGATGAGGAAAGGAGACCATTTTTAGTGGTTTGGTCCTCTTGGTTTGTGAAGATTTCTTTGCTAAGGCGGTTTTTTTTTGTTTTATGGGTTCCTTGTTTTATTCAAATCTTGCTTTGGGAGATTATTCTACCATAATCTTTGTTGTGAAGGTATTGTGTGACCATTCTGTTGTGACTCTCCTAGAGATGGTGAAGCTTAGTCTTTTGCAAGGCATTTTTTTATTTTATGAAGGGTGTTTTGGGTGTTTGGATGAAGGTTCCTATGGCTTTAATGGACTTTGTTTTGGTTGGTTTTGGTATGCTGGTAACTGGGTTATCTCTTTTGGCCTACTTATGTGAATCGTTTATGGAGTTTTTTGTTTCTTCTTGTTAGTACCTAATTCTTGCGATGCTAAAGGAGGTTGTGGACACCCTTCCTATTGAATCATCTTACCATTAGGATCTTCAATTGGTGTCTCCTATAGAGGGGGAGATTGTTCATTTTGAGGTGGAACCCTCTTCTATTGAGGTGAAGGTGGTAGTTTTCCATTTTAGGTGGAGTTTTTGTGGGTAGAAGTGAAGTGGTTTTGGTAAGATGGGATTCCATTTCTTTCTCTCCTTTAGAGGTGGAGATTCGGTTGGATTTTTGAGTGGGATGGTGTTGCAGGGTTGTTGATGCTTCCCAATTTTCTACTAAGTTTTTCATAACCCCTATTGAGGTGGGGTTATTAGATTGTTTGGTTCTTTTGACCATTAAGTTAACTAGTTTTCTTGGCTCAAATTTAGTTTTTCTGAGTGGATGGTTTTTCTGAGCTAATGGTTTGCTATAGGCTCGTTGTTATTTGATTGATTCAAGTAGTCTTTGTTTTTGTTAAAAATATTTTAAGTCCTTGCTAAAACCTATTTGTAAAAGGGTTTAAGGCCCCTTCAAAACCTATTTTGTGTAGTTGGTTTTGTCTTGTCTTTCTCTCTTTGGTTGTTGTTGTTTAGGTTGTTGATGGTCTATGTCTTTTATTCTATGCAACTCTTTCTATGTTTGGGTTTTAGGTCCCTGTAAAACCTATCCATATTGGGTTTTAGGGATACATCAAAACCTACTTTACCCATAAGAAAAAACCACAAATGGATCTACTTGTGGTATTTGAATAAAAGGGAAGAAACTAGTGCTTTATAGGAGATTCATGGGAAATTTGGGATAGGTCATGGATACAAAGAAGGTACTATCAAATGGGAAAAGATACACTCAAATAATTAATACATTGACCTAGATAAATCATTCTCCCATATAATATCTAGAATATGAGTCATCAATTACTCAAGGTTTGGCTACTGTCCTCAAGGAAGAGCCAAGATGTTTGGTGGGACTATTGTTTTGTTCTAATTATGAAGGTTGATTGAATAATGACTAGATATAGGTTAAAAAGTGATCAAACTAACTAATGAGCAACATATAGGTGTTATTGAGTAAATTCAAATAAACAAAGTGTTGCAAGCATGAGTGAGTATGGTGGTGTTGTCATTGGTGTCAACATAGTACAGGATGTTGCAGAGAAAGGAATCAAGTAAATGTAGGTGTGAACCATTTGAATCTAGACCTTGCACAAACACAATAAACATGCAAACAATTAGATCAAACACAAGGTTAGAAACAAATGATTCCTCAAGAAATCCATTTGAAATTTGCAAAAGATAAGAAACGAAAATGAAGAACACAAATGAAACAATTAAATCCTATCTAATGCAAGCAAACTCTTGATCTCTTGAGGGAGTTGGTGCAAATAGGTGTGTGGAGATTTTCCCTTTCCCAACTCCTTGAATGCAAATGTTGATTGAAGATGATTGATCCACTTGATAAGTCCCTCAATGAGCTCCAAAATCTGCAATAAACTAGTTAAGAAGATGGATGGAATTTGAGAGATATTTGTGCATAATAACTTTGCATAATTGTGGATGATCAAATGCATGGTGAAGCATTCTATTTATAGAATGTTGAAATGGAAACAAAGCCAAAATAGAGCAATGTGGGACAAAGATTTGGCCAATGGAAAAATGCCACTTGTCCAAATGTGATTGGATGAGGAATGAGCAAGTTTTGACAAATGTGCCAATAAATGCATTTTTGAATTTGAATTTTGAGAAAAGACATGTAAGAGGGGGAAAGAAAATTGCATTGAATGCCACTTGGCTCAAGGCAAGGACATGTAAGAAGAAGTAAATGCCTTGTTGGAAGGACTTGTAAGAGAGTAAATGACATGTTGGAAGGACATGTCATTCAAATTTTGAATTTGAAATAGAAGAATATTCCTCCAAAAGATGCTTTGTTGAGGGAAAATGAAGATTTAATAAATCAATAAATTGATTTATTTGTGCAAGTGGAGATATCTAGAGAATGCAAGTGGGTGAGATTAGTATTTAATCATGGTTAGATTAAATAAATGATGATTATGTTAGTTTAATGATGATTAGGTGAGTTGACTTATTTTGACTTAGATTTTTGGATTAATTTAAATCAAACAAGAGAGGAAATGATTTAATGAGTTTAATTAAATAAACATGTTTTGATTATTTAATTAAAGAGATTGAAGTAAGATTAAATTAAATAAGATTTTAATTTATTCAATTTAATAGATAGACTTTAGAGATTTAATTAAATAAAATTAATTATTTAATTAAAATAGGGATAGAGAATGATTTAAGAGACTTAATTAAACACATGATTTGTTTAATTAAGAGAAGAAAACAAATGAATTTAATCAAATAAAGATATTCAATTAAATGGTTAGGTCAGGGATTGATTTAGGATGAAATGATGTTAGTAGATCAGAGTTAGATGCGCAATGTCAACTTGTACATTTTGCGTGTCTACAGTAGGTTGTGTATGTATAGTTGAGATTTTGTAGAGACATTGTGAGTACATGGATCTATCTTTATGGTGTTGCAAGTGTGTTGATATGATGAGTTGCCAAGTGCTTTTGAGAAATAGTGAAGACAAAGTTGTGTGTATGTTTAGAATGTGCTCCAATTTGTGCTTCACATTTCTTTTGTGTTGATCCTATGCTTGTGTAGATCTGAAGTGTTGTTTATGGGTATCTGTTGGTGATACATCCTAGATTGTAGCTTCTATATTGATGAAGAGTGAAAGTTGTGTTCACAAGTGTGTGAACTGGTTTGGTAGTGGTGTTTTTCTATAACTTGGAGAAATGCTTCTGCTCTGTAGTCCTTCGTTGGTTTGTTAAAGGGTCTTGCAGATCTAGTAGAAGTCTTGTAATGGTGTTATCTATGTTCTAACAAAAGTGTTCTTGGTTTGGTGCTCCGGAAGATGAGTTTCAGAGTTGTTGTGTGTGGCTATACAATCCAGATGGACTGGTGAGAAGTATTCTACATATGAAGATTGTTGCATTTGCTACAAATGAATCTAAAGGAATCTGAGATGTGTTATAGTGTATGATGAAGCATGTTATGTGGTCTACATGCTATCTTCTCATTACAGAAGCATGTACTTCAAATTTCATTTGTGTTTTCATTAGGCTTGGCCAACCTGGTTTCTACACATCATGCAAAGGATAACTATCAATTTAGGAAGCATGTGATTGATCTAAGATGTTGTTTTGGGTCTTGGTTAAGTGTTGGATTGATCTGCTCTCATTCTCTTCCACCGCAGGAATGTTGAGTTGTCGACCTAATTTGAATTTGTAAAATGAAGCATATGCAGTTGACCTTGGAGAAGGTTTCTAAGGTTGAAGATGGTATAAATACAAATTGATATTTTATGGATTGGAGCATAAAGAATGCCACAAGTGTGAGAAGCAAGAGTGTGTGAAAGTGAATTAAGGTAGCAATACTTTAATGTGTCAAATTCCTAAAAGTAGTGAGCTAATGGTGTTTTTAATCTTCTGATCAAGGCTGTAGATGTGTGTAATCTGTTGTGGTGGATTTTTTTGTTATCTTTTGTATCTTTAGGCAGTGACCCTCCCTTTTGGACAGTGAGTCCTATCTGTAGGAAGTGAGCCTTGTATCTAGACAGTGAGTCCTTTTGGGAAATGAGCCCTCTGGTAGTGAGCCTCTTTGTAATCGATTTTGGAATTAATTTATATTGTGAGCTAATCCTCACTGTGGTTTTTCCCTTATTGGGTTTTCCACGTAAATTTGGTGTTTCCTATGTTGATATTGTTTTCTATTATTTGCATTTCATGTTCATACCTAATAATAGAATAAAGTGGATGAGAAGTTGATAATTGTTTGACTTTGTGTTTGAGATTTGTGACAATTGATTCACCCCCCTCTCAGTTGACTTGTGCCTTTCAATAATTGGTATCAGAGCATTGGTTCCTCAAAGAAGAGCTTAACCGCTTGAGGGAGATTCGATGGTGCACAAATTGTCAATCCCCATGTTTGATGGATCTGACTATAATGACTGGAAAATGCAGATGAGAGGTTACTTGATCTCTCTTGGTTACAAGACTTGGAAATTTATTGAGACAAAATATGTTGCACCAGCAAGTGGTCCTTCTTCTACAAATGATATTTCTTCCTATGAGGAAAACAAAAAGGCAAGGTATGCAATCTACAGTGCTTTATCTAAGACTGAGAGAACAAAAGTTATTTCTTTGGGTTCACTTATGAAGTTTGGAAAAATTTGGAAGATACCTATGAAGGAAATGATAGAGTGAAATTTTCAAAGAAGCTAATAGCTAAGCACAGATATGAGAACTTGAAAATGGAGGAAGGTGAAGATATTGCAAGCTATTTTTAGAGGGTTGATATTACAGTAAATGAAGTCAATAATCAAGGTGGTACTCTGACATATGAAGATGTAATGGAGAATATTTTGATGACTCTATTGAAGAGTTACAATGATAAGGTCTCAGCTATTGAGGAAGTGTATGATCCTAAGAAGTTTACTAAAGAACATCTATTTGGAACCTTGATCGCATTTGAAATGAGGAGGTTTGGAAAGGAAAAGGAGCAGATGGAATCAAATTTTAAAGCTACAAAGATAGAAAATGATCTGGATAGTGATGGTTCAAAAGAGTTGGAAGCAAAATTTACAAGGAATTTGAAGAAAGGTACTAGTAAGTACAAAGGTATGTTACCTTTTAAATGTTTTAGTTGTGGAAATAATGGTCACCATGCTTTGAGATGTCCAAATAGAGTTGTGCATAAAAATAATAGAGAAAATAAAGACAAAAAGGATAAGAAGTTCAAGAGACTGTAATATGTTAGGAGGATGCTGAATTTTTTGATGATGAATGCTTGTTTCTAGCCTTAGAGAATAAATCAGTATCTACTACCTCTAGAAGATGTGCAAGGGAAAGTGGTCCAGAGAACAAGAAGGAAGAGATGGAAGTTACTTTGGTTACTACCTTTTATGCTAGACAAGAATAAGTTCACTAAACTTGAAAATTATGATGGTGGATTAGTAATGTTTGGAGATGATTCTGGAGAAAAGATTGTTGGAAAAGGAACAATTAGTTTTTATGGAAGGCATAGTACTAATGATTTCTATTATGTTAAGGGTTTAAGGCATAATCTTTTGAGTGTTGGACAAATGTGTAGCAAAGGATTCAAGCTTGTGTTTCAGGATAATACTTGTGAGATCAAAAAAGGGTCTAGAACTATGGTAGCTACATGAAGAAGAACATATGTAAACATTTATCAGCTTAAGGGTGTTGATGGTCAGTGCCTTGTATCTCAAGTTAATAAAAGTTGTCTATAGCACCAGAGGATGGGACATGTAAACTTTGATAATCTGATTAGGATCAGTTCAAGAGAGGTTGTATGGGATTTGCCTAAAATCACAAAGCCTACCAATACTGTTTGCAGAAGTTGTCAATTGGGAAAGAAAACAAGATGTGGATTTAAAGGAAAAGATCAATCAACTACTAGAATGTTGGAATTGGTTCATACAAACCTCTGTGATCCTGCAAGAACAAAAAACCTTAATGGTGATAGCTATTTCATGCTTCTGATTGATGATTATTCTAGAATCAAATGGGTTACATTTCTTAGGGAGAAATATCAAGCTCTAGATAGATTCAAAGTGTTCAAGGCTAGGGTAGAGAATGAAGTGAACCTAAGAATCAAATTTTTAAGGTCTGATAGAGGTGGAGAATTTACTTCCAATGAGTTTAATACATTTTGTGAAGAGCATGGCATAAAGAGACAATTTTCTACTCCTAGAACTCCTCAGCAGAATGGAGTTGTTGAGAGAAAGAACCGAACAATGCAAGAGGCTACAAGAACTATGATGAAAGAGGCAAATGTATCTAATGTATACTGGAGAGAGGTGATCCACACTACTATTTATATTCTTAATAGATTTTAGATCAGAGGTAACAACACAAAGACTCCTTATGAGTTTTGGACTAGCAAGATTCCTACTGTGAAGTAATTTAAGGTGTTTGAAAGTAGATGTTATATTAAAAAGGATGATTAGAACCTTGGAAATTTTGATACAAGATGTGATGAAGGTATTTTCCTTGGATATTCAACCAGTAGAAAAACTTATAAATGCTTCAATAAAATATTGAGGAAGATTGTTGAGAGTACAAATGTAAAATTTGATGAAGATCTGCACAAACTAGTTGAGATAAGTGAAGTTAAACCAAATGATCTTATCTATGGAAAAGTACAAGAAGAGAATAAGGAAGGAGAAGAATATATTGAAGAAGAAGCTTTGGAACCTACTCCTAAGACTCCAAAATATGTACAGAAGAATCATCCTGAAGAACAGATAATTGGAGACAAGAGTGAAGGTGTAAAGACAAGAAGAAAAGTGGTAGAAGTTGAGGTAAATCTATGTTTACTTTCAAAGATAGAGCCTAAGTTTGTGTGTGAAGCATGCAAAGATGAAAGTTGGGTTAGAGCAATGAAAGAAGAATTACAACAGATAGAGAAGAATCAAACATGGGAACTGTTTCCTAGACCTATAAATAAAAATGTAATTGGTTCAAAATGGGTGTTCAGGAATAAGTTGAATGAGAATGGTTAAGTGTAAGAAACAAAGCAAGGCTTGTATGCAAAGGTTATTCACAGGTTGAGGGAATATACTTTGAGGAGACATTTGTCCCAGTGGCAAGAATTGAGGCCATTCAGATGTTTTTGGTTTTTTCTGCTCACAAATATTTTAAGGTATATTAGATGGATGTCAAGTCTGCATTCCCTAATAGAGAATTGGAAAAAGAGGTGTACATGGAACAACCAGAGGAATTTAAGTTATCAGATAAATCAGATATGGTCTGTAAGTTGAAAAGGGAATTATATGGACTTAAACAGGCTCCCAGAGCATGGTATGCAAGGTTGGACAAGTATTTTACACAACAAAGATTCAACAAATGCCCCACAGACAATAATCTCTATTTCATAGTGGAAGGAAACTAAATGTTGATAGTGGTTGTGTATGTTGATGATATCATTTTTGGTGGAAATTAAGGTATGTGCAAGAGATTTGCATAGGAGTTTCAAAAAGAGTTTGAAATGTCTATGATTGGTGAGTTGAACTTCTTCCTTGGACTCCAAGTGAATCAAAATGATAAGGGAATATTCATTTCACAATCTAACTATGTCAAAGAGTTGTTGAAGAAGTTTGGAATGGATGACTCCAAACTGGTTAGTACCCCTATGGTGACTGGACGCAAACTGAGTAAAGATGATGAATCTACTAAAGTTGATTAGAGCATGTACAGATCTATGATTGGTGGATAGTTGTATCTTACTGCTACTAGACCAAATATCATGTATGCAGTATGTTTAGTTGCTAGATTTCAAGTAGAACCTAAAGAAGCGCATGTTGCAGCTGTGAAGAGGATATTTAGATATCTAAAAGGCACTCTGAATTATGGCCTGTGGTATCCTAAGGATATTGATTTCACTTTGAGTGCTTACACTAATGCAGATTGGGATGGTTGTGTAGATGACCAAAAGAGTACAAGTAATGGTGCATTATTTCTTGGAGGAAGATTTGTTTCATGGCTAAGTAAGAAACAAGATTCAGTTTCTTTATCCACTACAGAAGTTGAGTACATTGCTACGTTGCACACAAGTTTTGTGGATGAAGCAAACTTTGAAGGATATATGAGTGATATGTGATGAGCCTGCATGATCCTTATATTTTGTGATAATATAAGTGTTATAAACATTTCCAAGAATCTGGTAATGCATTCAAGAACAAAGCATATATTTATCGGATATCGTTTCTTGAGAGAGAAGGTATTGAAGAATGAAGTTAGATTGGAGTATGTGCCTACAAAGGCTCAAATTGTAGATATATTTACTAAAGCTCTTCTGAAGGATACTTTTGAGTATCTAAGGAAAAATTTGGGGGTTACTACCCCTCCTTCGAACTAGGTGCACATGGAGGTGCATTAGTCCAGTGGATTTACAGATTCTTCATTTGTCTGGACTGATGACTGAGGTCTAATCCTCAGAGGGAGTAGGACCTATCATTGTTGCAATATGAATGGGTGCACTCCTAAGGGGGGGTGATTAGAGCTACATATGGCTAAATAATAATGCAAACCTCTTTTTTCTTTTCCATTGATGTCAAATGGGGAGAGAGAGTCATGTGAAAAATAGTGAAAGAGAAAGAGAGAGAGAGAGAGTATATTGAGAGTGAAAGAATGTTGTGTAGGTTGTCTAATCTAAAAAAGTAAAGGAGAGTGCAGGAATGGAATGGATGTTGTCTTTGATGGTTTTTCACATCATGTGTTGCCATCAATGAAAAAGGGGGAGATTCTTGCAAGCATGAGTGAGCATGGTGGTGTTGTCATTGATGTCAACATAGTACAGGATGTTGCAAAGAAAGGAATCAAGTGAATGTAGGTTGTGCATGTATATTTGAGATGTTGTAGAGATGTTGTGAGTACATGGAGCTATCTTTATGGTGTTACAGGTGTACTGATATGATGAGTTTCCAAGTGCTTTTGAGAATTAGTGAAGATAGAGTTGTGTGTATGTTCAAAATGTGCTCCAGTTTGTGCTATGCATTTCTTCTGTATTGATCCTATGCTTGTGCAGATCTGAAGTGTTTTTATGGGTATTTGTTGGTGATATATCCTGGATTGTAGCTTCTAGATTGATGAAGAGTGAAATTTGTGTTCACTAGTGTGTGAACTAGTTTGGCAGTGGTGTTTTTCTGTGACTGGAAGAAATTATTTTTCTCTATAGTCCTTTGTTGGTTTGTTTTAGGTCTTACGAATCTAGTAGAAGGCCTGTAATGGTGTTATCTATGTTTTGACAAAAGTGTTCATGGTTTGGTGCTTCAGAAGATGAGTTTTAGAGTTGTTGTGTGTGGCTGTACAGTCTGGATGGACTAGTGAGAAGTGTTATGCATATGAAGGTTGTTGCATTTGTTGTGGATGTATCTATAGGCATCTAAGATGTTTTCTATTGTATGATGAAGCGTGTTATGTGTTTTGCATGCTATCTTCTTGTTGTGGAAGCATGTACTTCAAATTTCATTTGTGTTTTCATTAGGTTTGGCTGACCTGGTGTCTACACATCATGTGAAGGATAAGTATCAATAGAGGAAGCATGTGATTGATCTGAAACATTGTTTTGGGTCTTGGTTAAGTGTTGGATTGGTCCGCTCTCATTCTCTTCCACCACAGGAATGTTGAGTTTCTGACCTAAGTTGAATTTGTAAAATGAAGTGTATGCAACCGACCTTTGAGAAAGTTTCTAAGGTTGAAGATGGTATAATTAAAAATTGACATGTTATGGATTTGTGTATGAAGAATTCCACAAGTGTGAGAAGAAAGAGTGTGCAAAAGTGAATTTAGGAAATAGTACTTTAATGTGTCAGATTCCTGAAAGTAGTGAGCTGATGGTGTCTACAATCTTCTGATCAAGGCTGCAAATGTGTGTAATCTATTGTGGTGGATTTTCTTGTTATCTTTTGTATCTATAGGCAGTGATCCTCCCTTTTGGATAGTGAGTCCTATCTGTAGGTAGTGAGCCTTGTATTTAGACAGTGAGTCCTTTTGGGTAGTGAGCCCTCTCGCAGTGAGATTCTTTGTAATTAGTTTTGGAATACTTTATATTGTGAGCTAATCCTCACCGTGGTTTTTCCCTTATTGGGTTTTCCACATAAATCTGGTGTTTCCTGTGTTGATATTGCTTTCTGTTATTTGTATTTCATGTTCATACTTAATAATAGAATAAAGTGGATGAGAAGTTGATAATTGTTTGAGTTTGTGTTTGATATTGGTGACAACTGATTTACCCACCTCTCTCAGTTGTCTTGCACCTTTCAACACAAATAGCATATTTGAAAAGGTAATAGAGAGAAGAACTTGGAATTGAAAACTAGAGAAAATATTTGAGGATACTAGAGTGTCACACTAATGTTCAAACAATTATATTGGAGTTGTGGAGAAAATGTGCAAAAACTAAAAGTGGATATGGGATAGTGACATAGGGAGGAACCTACCATAACAAATTAGGGAAAATTTTTGAGGACACTAGAGCGTCACTCTAGTGTCCGAGCAAAAACTAAAATTGTTTTTCCTATGTAGACCTTATATGACCTAAATGTCTATGATGTTTCAATTTCATTCTATAATAATGATTTGAGACCTCCAAAATGAAAGGGAAAAATTTTGTGCTATATAAGAGCTTTCATTATTCAAACCCCATGGTGTTCCCACCTCTACAACAACAATGAGGATGATGATAAAGAGTGTGTGCTTGGCGGAGTAGAGGAAAAACAAATGATAAAAAATGCAATAAATTAAATAACATGAAATAAAGTTACCATAAGTGTGAAACCCTTGTTGGAGTGATGGCATATCACAAGTCACCACAAAGATTTGATGAAGAAGGAATAAGTGTTCTTGAATACCTACAAGGGTTAGTGTGCATACAATAATAATGTTTTACAAGTATAGAGCTTCGAGATTGTAGAGAAAAATAGAGATCTTGTTGATAGATATATCCTTATGTCAATGTGTCCAAAATGGGGGAAATATGGTTGTTTATATATGCATCCAAATTAACTTTTAGAGGGTGAATCCAATAAGGTGTGTCATGTAATATAACAAGGCTGACATTCCATGTTTCAAATTTTAGAGTAAATGTGTAGAACGCTAGCACGAGGCACTATGTGCTAGTTAAATTTTTCCTCAAAAGGCATGTTAACAAGGGAATAAACCAATTTTCTTAATTAATCCCCAAAATAGGTACATCATAAGCACACCTTAAACTAAGTGATAAACCTAGTGTGAAATTTTAAATGGTGATAATTTATGACACTACATTTATCCCCCACTTTAGTGGGGTATGAACTTATGTTCACATGTG
This sequence comes from Sequoia sempervirens, assembly GCA_007258455.2. Classification (NCBI taxonomy): domain Eukaryota; kingdom Viridiplantae; phylum Streptophyta; class Pinopsida; order Cupressales; family Cupressaceae; genus Sequoia; species Sequoia sempervirens. The sequence continues at coordinate 35,981 of VDFB02276635.1, forward strand.
CACTAAAGTATAGAGAAGATAAATATCTTCATGAAAACATTGAAGCATATAATATCGTTGTTAATATATGCACTAGCCCCCCGATCTTAGGATTATAGGAGTCACAAAACACATGGCATAAAATCATACATACATTCGAGAATTCAGTAAACATGAGATAAGATAAATTATACATGAAGCATACAAATAACATATACAAAGCATACACGATAAATACATAGATCATACACAAAGCATACATGGAGCATAGATAAAGCATAGATTTTATACAAAGCCTACATGGAGAGAAAAAAACATACAACAATGTTAGTACACACTATTTAAAGAAAAAATTTAGAGTTAGAAAGTTAAGGAGACCTTGGTATGAAAGTTTGTATCAATACCAAGCATCATCCCCTAAATGAAACAAACACAAATGAATTCTAAAGAGGAGAGAAGAATTTAGTGAGTCAGCTTCTTAGTTTTCTTACTTTGGTTGAAATTAATTTTGTTTAGTTAGAATATAATTTCTTGTATGTCCTATATGTTTTCTATATGATAGACTTTTCTAACTTCTCTAGAACTTCTAGATATGAAAAGAAAGAAAGGTCTAAAGGTATCAAATAATGCAACAAGATACCTATGAAAGTAAACAACTCTTTAAAATCCTAGCAATAAATTGTAGTCATTTCTCTAATATTTGGATAGCTTTAGTTTGTAATATAGCTTCTAGCCTCCACATGCATTGAATATGCTTTTGTGAAGGAAACAATAATGAACATCTGTGATTTAATAATACATATAGATATCTTAACATTAGGTTTGACTGGCACTGGAAAGCCCCATACAGTTCCAAAGATTTAATAAATCATCATATATGCTTAAATAAGATGTTTCTAGTGCCTTTACATTCATAAAAATCCATTACTGCACCCCTACGGGAGTAGTTGTTCAATTATAAGGGCCCTCGACGGTATGACGGGATAGAAAATAAGATGTAATCATATACTGCTATGCCACGACAATCATAAAAGATGTGTGCAAGGGGTAAAAGCACAAAGCTGTGTCACACTTTTAGCCAACTTATCAGCACAACTTAATTTAAGTATTTCTAACTAAAAAATAACTTTGGTCAAACATATGATCTAGTAAGATTCATTCTAACTAAGTTAGATACTTCCACAACTTTCTCAACTAAAATTGTTGGCTAAAAATATATGGAGCACCATTTTGAGTCAAATTTATCAAAAAAATAAAAATAAATGAAAAACTTGAAGTTTCAATAACTCCTACTAATGTAAATAATATTTTTTTAAAAATATAAAAAATACCATCCATAAGTGTAGTTTTCAAAAATATATTTATTTTAATAGTTTAATTATTATTTATATTTTATTTTTTAATTTTTACTAAAAGTAGGTTATCAACACAAAATATTAGGTTGATTACCATGCCAAAGAAAAATACTAAAACTTATTAAAAAAATAGAAAAAAATATGATGCACTAGATAAAAGAATCTATTTCAAGATGGTATAAGTTTTTTTCCATTTTAGATAAATATTTAATATGAAAGTTGACGTATGATGGAAACAAATTGTTTTTTATTCACACACTTTTTAATATTTATTTAAAAATTATATATTTATCAAAATTGAGAAAAAATATATCCATGCACTAAAGTTTCAAGTTATAAATACAAAAAATTTGAAAGAAAAAAAAAAAATTTACTATAAAAAGTTTGACATCTCATGCAACTTCATTTTTCAGCATTTTATCAACAACTAAATTATAGTGTTAATTTATTAAAAACTAGTTTAAAATATTTTTTTAATTTTTTTTTTAAAATACAAACATAAAATATACTAAAAAATACATATTTACTGGTTTGCATCATTTCAAAATTCAAAACATATATGCCTCTTTTTAGTGATTCAAGTTTAAAAGTTGGATCAATGTTGGTTGTTTGCTTTATAAAGTGTGACAGATTGTGTTTTTACCCCAAGATGGTGGTGACAAGTCTCTTGAGTATAGAAGTATATTGCCACCCCACGACAACTAGTGACTACATAAAATAAAAACTATGGTATGGCGGTATGATCTCAACTTAACTATCAAAGATTAACCCAATGTCTCGCAGTCAACAAACAATGACATTAAAATAACATGCGATATGTTGGTGTTAAGTTATGTAACATGCTATCCTGCGATCAACAATCTGAAAAGAAAAAGCAAGTGTGCGATATGGTGGTATGATGCTATATAACCCACCACCATGTAAGGAAAGCTAAGGTGCGAAACAAACTCTCCTAACGTCAAAATCTCAGGGAAGAATGCAGAGGTGACTTTAAATTTTCAATTACAGTCCAATTAAGATACTCATGAAAGAAACAACAGAAACAAAGAAATTTACATTCACAATTTGGACACTAGATTTACGTGGGAAAACCCTTATGGGAGAAAAGCCCACCACACCAAGAGAAGCCTCTTTGTATTATAGTAAACAAAATTACATACAAAGTACAGACTTCACTTTATGATGTCAGTTTACAATAGCATAATTTCCTTGATCAACATTGTACAGAACATCCCAGTTACAATGCTCTCTAAATTGAATTCACACACATTGATCACACATTGAACTATTCACCGAATTGATCATCATCTTCGATTACAAAGTATATCCATGTCGTTCATGGTCTGTTGATCTTCCTCACAGGAATGGCCACAAAATTCCAACTGCTAGTGGTTCACATTCTGCTACTCTGATTGGTCAAAAACAAACCACGTAGGATAGACATTCAGTCAAGGTGTTCAAACTGTGTCACATGTCGGTGAGACACTAAGCTGTGTCTCCCTGATGCCACAAAGCTCAACTATCATTATCTCCCAGAGTCACCACCATCGGCAAGAGTCATGTCAAGTCTAAACCTGTCGCCTAGACTCACTCTATCGCTAAGATATCATATCAATATCCATTGCAGAAGCATTAGCCAGACGATCACTATCGACGAGAGGTCATATCGAATGAAAATCCATCTTGTGCAGATCTATCAGCGAGACAAGTGCTATTGGCAAGAGTTCTCACTGAAAGCACCTGCCTATCAGCGAGAGAAACCTTATCGCTAAGACTTCACACTGATGTTTAACTCATGTAGCTCTATCGGCAAGACCATCGCTATCGGCGATACATCATACCGAGCATAGAATAGTTAGAGAGAGCAACGCTATTACCAAGAGGTTATATCGAATGCACTAGCCTATTAGTGAGACCACATCCATCAGCAAGAGTTCTTACTGAATGTAAACCTATCAGCCAAGATTCTCCCCAATGACATCCTTGTGAATAACTGTCGGCGAGACATACACTGTCGGGATGAGTTATTCCAAATGTTCAAGCCTCTCCCCAATGACTTCTATCGCCACAAGTCCTCAATAACCATTAGACATCAACCCGTCAGCAAGAGAACTGCTCTAGCGAAAAGAGTTAGGAATCTTCATAGTGATCAACATGTCTTGCCGATGACTCCGGTCGGCAAGACATAACCAAAGTCTCGGCGACCTGAGCACTTCAAAGGATTAGAATACTACTGTTGGTCGGTAAGACTTCCAGAGGGTCTCACCGAATTTGTTCTTTTAGGAGTTTCATGCAAGTAAGATTGAGGAAATTTTTTCAACAATCTCCCACTTGATGAAGATCTTACCAACACTCCCCAAGCACAACAAAACTACTGAAATTCATGGGCATTAAGGCCCATCGAACTAGCACACCACCTGAACTTGTTTGTGCTCACTAGATTCATTAAATCATCTGCAACATTTTCCAAAGTATCCACTTTTTCTAAAGAGACCTTTCCATCCTCCACCATATCTCGCACAAAATGATACTGCACATCAATATGTTTCATCCTGGCATGGAAAGTAGGATTTTTTTCCAAACAAATAGCACGCTGACTATCATAGTATATTGTAATTATCCCTGCATCAAACCCAATGTTAGAACACAAACGTTTTAACCATATTGCTTCTTTACAGGCGTGTGTTGCTGTCATGTATTCTACCTCTATAGTGGACAAAGCGACTATAGCCTACCGCTTACTCATCCAACTAACTGCACCACCATTCATCATGAAAATATATCCACTAGTGGATCTTTTGCTGTCAATGTCACCTACCCAATCAAAATCCACATAGCCTCGAATGTTGAGAGTCCTTTGTGATTCAACCAAATTTCCATGGTAACACAAAGAATATTCTGAAGTGCCCTTCAGATATCTAAACACTCTTTTCACAACATCCCGATGTGTCCTTCTAGGATTTTCCATATAGCAACTAAGTACTCCCACTACTTGGGCAATGTCTGGCCTTGGACAAACCATTGCATACATTAAACTGCCAACTGCACTAGCATAAGGCACTCTGGTCATGTCCTCTATCTCAGTAGGAGATTTTGGATAGTCTTCAACAGATAGCTTTGTTCCCTACAAAACTGGAACAACTAACTGCTTGCAATCATTCATACAAAATCTCTCCAGAACAGTATTAATATACTTACTCTGACTGAGCCAAAGTTTTCTACTCTTCATGTCCTTGGTTATTTCCATTCTCATAATATACCTAGCTACACCAAGATCTTTCATTTCAAACTTTGCAGACAATTGAGATTTTAGATCAGAAATCATTAACTTACTATTTCCTATGAACAACATATCGTCAACATAGAGAGCAATAATAATAATAATGTGATCACTTTTAGCTTTGTAATATACACAATGATCAGATTTTGATCTTACAAATCCCAATGACAAAACAAAATTGTCAAACTTCTGGTACCACATTCTAGGAGATTGTTTTAAACCATACATAGATTTTTTCAACTTGCAAACTAGTTTCTCTTTACCTTTTTCCACAAAGTGCTCAGGCTAGGACATATAAATTTCTTCTTCAAGGTCACCATGAAGAAATTTTGTCTTCACATCCATTTGTTCAATCTCTAAGTCATACACTACTACAAGTGACAAAAGAAATTTGATAGATGTCAACTTAGCTACAAGAGAAAATATTTCTCCATAATAAATTCCCTCTACCTGGGAATATCCCTTCGCAACCAACCTTTCCTTATACTTTTCCACAGTACCATCTAGACCTATTTTCTTTTTAAATACCCATTTTCAGCCAACAACTTTTCTTCCTTCAGGCAAGGGCACCAAAATCCAAGTATCATTCTTTTCTAATGATGCCATTTCTTCATTCATGGCTTCCAACCAAGAGTTTGAATCAAACATTCTAAATGCCTCTTTCACAGTCCTAGGCTAATTAGTGCTAGAAATTAAATCATAGGCACAAGTAGAATATAACAAAGAAAACCCATACCTATCAGGTTTCTTTCTTTCACGTGTTGACCTCCTCACAGGCTGAGGCTAAGGTTATTCTTCTTCTTCAGAACTCTCAAAACTACTTGAGCTCTCCTCAGTTTCAAGTACATTTTGAATTTTCAATTCCTCTTTATCTGGTGTTAGAGGACTTTCAACTACATCCTTTTTATTTTCTGATTTTGTCTCTGATTGCAGAACCAAGGTAGAAGGCTTCAGCTCACGAAAGATAACACTTTTGTTGTATAGAACCTTCTCCATATCATGATTCCAAAGCTTGTATCTTTTTATGCCAGCACTATAACCAATAAAAATACATTTGACAACCTTTTTTTCCATTTAGATATTTTCTCATTCGAAACATATGCATATGCCTCACAGCCAAAGACACGAATGTGTCTCAAAGAGAGCTTCTTTCTAGACCATGCTTCCAAAGGTGTTTTCTCAACAAGAGTGGAATTAGGAGAATGGTTTATTAAATAACATGATGTTGCAACTGCCTCAGCCCAGAACTTCTCCTCCAAGCCAACACTGCTCAACATACTTCGTGCTCTTTCCATCACTGTCATGTTGAACCTTTCTACAACTCCATTTTGTTGTAGAGTGTAGGGTGTAGTTTTATGTCTTTTAATCCTATGATCTTTACAATACCTCTCAAACTTGTCAGAACAAAACTCACCACCATTTTCAGTCCTTAAAATTTTTATTTTTCTTCCAATCTGATTTTCCACAAGGTTTTTAAATTCCTTAAAATGACTGAACACTTCTGCTTTACTTTTCAAAAAATAAACATATGCTCTTCTTGAATAATCATCAATGAACGATACATAATATCTTGATTTAGACAAAGAAGGAACATTTATTGGACCAAAAACATAAGAATGTATGCAATCAAGTAAATCAGAAGATTTGTGAGGAATGGAGTAAAATGAAACACGGTGTTGTTTACCATATATAAAATGTTCACAAAACTCGAATTTGAGGTTACAATCATCAAGCCCCTCAACCAGTTTTTTATTTTTCAAGGTTTTTAAACCTTTTTCTCCAATGTGACCTAGCCTATGATGCCAGAGCATAGTCTTTTCTGTTGGAAGTTTAACTTCCATAGAGTTTTCACTATCAGGAACTTTTTCCTCTTTTTCTCCATGAGTAGCTTTCTATGACTTTGCAGAGACACTATTGCATTGCACAACATGCGCATCCAGCTTATACAAGGTACCGATACGGACACCCCTAGCTAGCACCATTGAGCCTCTAGTCATCTTGCAGCCATTTCTAGAGAACGTGACTTGCACTCCAATATCATTTAGCTTACTAACAGAAAGTAGATTTCGAGCCAGACCTGGTATATGCATTACATCATTGATTCTCTTCAGTCTTCCATCAAGGAATTGAATTCTGACTCTTCCATGACCAACTATTGCAAGAGATGAATCGCTTGCCAAGTACTCTCTTCCACCATCGTATTGTCCATACTTAGTGAACCAGTCTCTATGAGATGTCATGTGGAAAGATGCTCTAGAATCAATCATCCAGACATCATCTGATGCTTGTGTAGCCAAGGCTGCAATGAAGGCATCTGCATCACTCTGAGAAGAATCATTTTCAAAAGAATACTTCTTCTTCTTCTTTATCCTCTTTACAATCCTTTCAGACATGACCAGATTTCCCACAATTCCATCACTTCACCTTGGACTTCTTGCCAGGAGACTTTGATCTCCCTTCTGATTTCAATTTGGACTTCTTTTCCTTCTTCTTGCCTTTTTCTTTTGATCTACCTCTAATAGCAAGAGCCTCCTTTTCCATTTCAGAAGATTTTCTTCTCATCTCTTCTGATAAAAAAGAAGCAACAACATCTTCCATCTTAAAAGTGGATGTCATACTCCCAATAGCCATCACCAAGTGATCTGAAGAATCTGGAAAAGAAAATAATAATAGCATACAACGATCTTTTTCATCAATCTTCAAACTCACAGATGCCAACTGAGCAATCAACATGTTGAAATCATTCAAATGATCAGCAACATATACTCCTTCCTATATTTTCAAAGAGTACAAATTCTTCCTCAAGAACAACTTATTTACCAGGGACTTGCCCTGATAAATAGCTCCAAGTCTTTTCCACAAAGAAGATGCAGTCTTTTCTTCATGAACATTCAGAAGAGCAGAGTCTACTAAACAAAGCCTTATCATCCCCTTTGATTTTTGATCTGCAAGGTCCCAATCCTCTTGCTTCATGCTTGTAGGCTTCATTCCAGACACAGCAAGCCAAAGATCATGATCAAAAGGAAGTAAAAAATTTACACCATGCCACCTAAGAAGAGTGAACCTGTGAGTAAGAAGGAAGAAGCCAAGGTGAAGAAAATGCCTTTGCAACAATCCATACTAGACATTTTACCTGACTCAATAGATAGAGGATTTAAGAAAGTGTTTAGAGACATAACTCACATGTGTTGGGATGTAATCATTTCCATCTCTGGGTGGGACTTGTTTTGGTATTTTTATAATAAAAGAGATACCAAAATCCCAATGTCGAACCCTTGGAATCTATACCTAGCCAAACTAGTAGTCCTAAATGTCTTTATAGATGTTGAATTCATTAGAGTATTGGCACAAAACTATCATCCAACCACCAAAACCATAAGGATGACAAATGGTTCACCATTGGTGGTATTTAGTAAGTCTTCCATTGTAAAGTGTTCAACTTGAATAAACAACCCCTTGCATCAACTTGTTGAAAAGTGAAGAGTACAATAGGTTGAGGAAAACTTATAGGAGTGATGAACTTCCTATGCACATGAGGAAGGGTGAAAATAAAAAAAGAATAACTATCTCCTCTTCCTATGTTGAGCCATTTCCTGAAGAATATTTTCAAATATATTTTAAGAGAACCTATTTTTCCTTGTGTCAAATTCTTGGAAATATGGATGCTCAAGAGAAGATTCCAATTGGCCTAATGATGATGGCCATGAGGATTCAAAAGCTTAAGACAAGTATTGAGTATGATTTTTCTTCATTCATTGAGAGAGCATTGCATGAAGGATTTTTTCAAGTAAGAGAAGATAAATCCCCCATCATGTTCAAATGTTACTCTTTGTTGTGTCACCTAATTCTATATTAGAACAGTGATAAATGGACTAGGAGAATGTGTTTGGGAATGGTTGATCAACAAGGTGATTAGCTGCCTGCTCAAAATTGGTGTTATATATGGGACAATAGATGCAAGAGGAGCAACTATGTGATCTTTCATGATGATTTCATAGTAAGAATTATGTTTGTGCTTGGTCATAAATCACCAAGGTTACATACACCAATACTACAATTTTTAAGACCCTTAGCATTGGGGTCAGAGCAAGGGCATACCCACAACATTGGTGATTAGTTATTTTTGCCAGATGTTACAGTAATAAGAGTATATGGATGTCCCCAAGCCCCACAAGTTTTTCCCAAGTTTGTTCCTCTCTGATTGGATTTCTTAGAGTTTATGTGGAAAATGTTATGGATGGAGAAGAATGTCATGCATAAATAGAAGAAAGGAACATTCTTTCCTAACTTGACTGTATGTGAAGAATTGTCCATTGGATCTAATACTCTTAAGGAGTTGCAACATTATTTGAAAAAAAGATATTCTTTGGAGTCTAGGGGAGAAAGGGTCTTTGACCCTGAAGGCCACATGAATTTTGTGTGGCAAACAATCCTCACTGAGTTTGAGATCACCCATGATGTTGATTATGAGGAGGATGTGATAAGAAACAGCTTGAATCTCCAAGAAGTATTTCAGAGCAGAAGAAAATGGGAGATATTAACAAAATTAGAGGAAGAAAAGTAGAAGACAGACATTGATTTCTTAGGATTTTATATAGATGAAATTTCAGATCCCATCAATAGGATCAACCTAATGTTTGATAATTTTGAGAAATTATATGGTAAATCAAGATTAGAGTTGGAGAAGCCACCAAATTTCCTACCAAAAGACCAAGTAGAGTTGTAATCTTTGAGCCCCCTCTAGACACTACTTCAATGCAATATGCTTCTCCAGAATCACCTCTAGAGCAATCAGGGCCCAAGAGAAAAAGGGTACAGGAGCCAAATCCCCTTGTATCATTTGAGATAAGTGAAGAGGTTGGAGATACATAGGAGTTGGTTAGTGTTCTAGGGAACTTAAAATATGATGTTGAAGTTGATCAACCACTCCAAAAGCATGAAACTAAAGCACACAAGCCAGAGGCGAGGGTGGATATGTATGCATAGGGTGATCAAGAGATGCATGATGATGAAAGAATGATTGCAGCCATCAAATTCATGGAGGATGATGAATTTATAAACACCCCATAATTCAAAGACTTTTGGATTAAAATGAAAATGAAAGAGTTTGAGGAAAGAGTTGAGATAAACAAGATGGGTGTTGAGGAATCTCAACATGATCAAATTGTGGCCCAAAATTTCAATGAATTGAGGATAAATGATGTTGACATTAGTCCACAAGAAGCTAGGAAAATGATGTTGAAAAGAAATATCTTGCTTATACCTAAGATGGATTTGAAAAGGATGTTCCTTCTTGATTAGGTAAGAAATCAAGAAGACCCCATGCTAATGGTTGAGTTTGATTCAAAGGAAGGCATGAGCGGGACAAGATATAATCCAAGAATTGATACCTTATCCCTTTAGGCTAAGAAAAAAAAAATAGAGAAGACAAAATTGTTGGAAATTGTGCAAGAAATGAGATGGAGTGCAATGGTCAAGACCCTCAAAGATACCTCGGCCTTAGAAGCAACTACCATGACTATGCATTTTTCTATGTTCACTCGAGTAGCTATCAAGAGTTCGGAGAATAAACTTGTAGAATATCAAAAATATATGAATGATGAAGTGAATAGGTTGTTTATAGGGAATGTGAAGCTAAAGAAGCAACTGAAAGGGGTAGGCCCTTTTCAAAGTACTGGAATGGTAGTGTACCATCCCCCAACCCAAAATATTGATGTTGTTTCCCCTTATCAAATAGAGGCCTTGAAGCAATCAATAGAAAGCTTAAAGAAGTGCAATGAGGAGACCAAAGTAAGGAAATAAATCTATGGTGCATTAGGAAAAGTCTTGGAGCATAGAATCAAGATGGTGATAGAAAAGGCAGAAAATGTACATGAATTTTATACTTCCATGTCCCAACTAGTAGAATAGATGAAAGCCCATGCTCTCATTTTGGATCCTTTGTTTAAGAAATGGCAACCCATCCATCATACACTAAGCACATTATGCAAGGTCTTACAGAGAAGTGTGGACGCACCTCCAACTTTAAATCCCATAGAGAGGATGGTGAAACTAGTGATTAATGACTCTCAGTATGTATCAAGGGAGATCCAGAAGATCACTACAAGAATATAATCTTTCCATACAATCAAATAGTGGTTTGTGCCTAGGATGCTTGGAGAAGATGATCAGTTAAAAGATTTCATGAGTTGGAAAAGTGAGTTCAAACAAGTAGTCCCAAATTGCATTGCTCATTTACAACAAGATCATGATATAAATGTCCATAGTTTTAATGTGAAGTTGGACAGGATGATTGCATTGGATTCTAGATACTCAAAGTTCATTTTAGAGACTGGAGGATTGTTAGACAATAGATGGAGAAGTCACCTATCCAACACATCAGAGATCCAAGAATATAAATGGCTTGATGACTATACGGTGTTTCAAATGGGAGAAGACATATCTAGCTTCCCTAGAAGATTAGGCCTAGTGTCAGAAATTGTGAAGTATTGAGCATTAAAGATGCTATCATGGAGAGAGGAACTTGCCAAATCAGAATGATCATGGATACCTTACGATGACTAACAAGCTTTGGTGTCTTGTGAGTGCTCCAGACTTCAACATCTGATGAGTTCTCTTCATTTCTTATCTTTCATTACTTTTATGTAACCACATGTAAATAATGATAATTAAGACCTTTTGATTTAGGTAACTGAAAAGAAATGTTTTGAAATGAAATGGTTTGAAGCTTGCCACCCTCCTTATCTATCTATAAAAGGGAAACCAAGACCGAATAAAAAAATCATTAGTACTAGGATAATTTTTTGAAGAGAAAAGACTTTTGATATGTATTGTAAAATCATTTTGAAGCAGATCAATGGAGAAGTTATAATTTGGTGGCTAAACTTCTAGTTTCAGTTGCTTGTTGATATTATTGAATACGATTATGTGGCTATCTCTAGTTTTATTTTTATTTGTTATTCATATCAAGTGTATCAAGTATATGTTTGGTTTGTCAAGGCACATTTTTTCTTTCTGTGTGATTAATTTGACTGGTTTAAAAATAAGAAATCCCATTTGATGTCCAAAATTTGAGATTCAAAATCATATTCCACTACTTCTCTACTAATTCAAGTTGTTGATTTATACATTATTGTTTATTTGGACTTCAGGAAATGACAAAAATAATTTAAGGTGCAAATTAGATGATAGTGATCATAATGCTGAAATTTCAATGACAGATTATGAGCTCTTTTGTAGAGAAAAAGTGGCCAAGAATAAGGAATATTTATTGTGTCTTGGTTTGATAAATAGGAAAGTTGTAAATCCACTAAGTAGTATATTATTTTTTTAATAGTGCTTAATGAAATTTTATAGGCAAGAGCTTTATGTATATAAGACATAATATGATTTTCTTTTTTTTTTATAGGAAAGAAAATGTGGAGAAAAAATAAAACGAAAGAAAAGATACAATGTTGCCAACTCGTAGAAGCCAATGCATTTGTGATTCAACAAATGCAGTTGGTGAAAAGAATAGTTGTGATGATGTGTAGCCTAATATAGCACATGGTGATGTGCAACCTGATATAGCACATAGTGATGTGTAGCCTAATATAGCACATGGTGATGTGCAACCTAATATAGCACATGGTGATGTGCAGCCTAATATAGCACATGGCAATGTGCAACATCATGATGATATCCTAGAACAAAGTCTAAGAGAGATTATTGAAAAACATGAGAGCAATGGAATAGTAATTTTGTAGATGATTTATTCAATATTAAAGGATGTGTTTGAAGTGAAATTTGTAGAGACGGATATTGATCTACCTACTCATGCCACACCTAATGTGGCCAAGGAGCATGAAGTTCTAGTTAATGAAAGTCTTGAAGAGAGACCACTTGCATTTGGTGTGCCTTAGAGTGCACCTGTTACATCTACAACTTTTGATGGAACTAGTGGATCAACTAGAAATATTGCTAGTGGTTTAATAGAAGATGTGTCTCCTTTTGTTAAAAGACAAACATTGAGTCAATATTTATACAGATCTATAAAGAGGAATGTAAAATAAAGAAAATTAGAAGGAAAGAAGCCATTCTTGGTTGAGGTATCAAGAGATGGTGAGCCCATTGGGCCAAATGCTACAAGGTGGGCCTCTGAGTTGGGTGTAAGATGTAGGGACCATTTGGATATTTGTAAATCAAATTTTGTAGAGGTGCAAAATCCACGAAGTGTGGAAAATGCTTTTGAGACTACTAGTGGAAAAATCTCTAGAAAATATTACAAGAAAAAGATGAGACTTTTGATGAACAATTTTCGATACAATTGTAAAAAAACAATCATGGAGGGAAAAGAGAGGTTAGAATCCACTCTATCTCCCAAATAGTGGGAAGTATTGAAAGAAAGTATGTGTTCCAAAGAATATTTGACAAAGAGTAAGAAAGGAAAGAGAGCAAGAGATAACGTGACAGCTGGATATACATTTGGCCGAGGCCGGTTGTAGGCCAAAATGGAAAAATTTGGAGTAAGTGTATGGCTTTTTGGTTCAATTTACGTTGTGTTATTTATTTTGATTTTTATTGAACTGACTATATGTTGAAATGGACATTGTATTTTAGGTGGAAAACGGTAATAGAGAAGCAGGTGTAGAAGATATTGTCAATTATATGGCATCACTAGATCATAGTAAATCTAAGAGTAGGATGAAGTGGAAATCTAGTTCGTCAATAGAGATTTCACAACCATCTATTAGACGCCTAGAAAGAGCCTCTCCAAATCATGTCAACTCAAATGAAGGGTACCAAAATGTAATGAGTTGCATATACGATCTCATTGAGAAAGTTTCAAAGTTGATTTCCTCCATTAAGCCTATAGTTTCTACATGGAAAGAGCATAATTCCATGGATTCAGATGAGGTAAGAGGCTCTATTGATCTCATTTCTTCTTGTTTATAAATTTTCTATAAAAATGCCTCTTAATGTAGATTGAAATCTAAGCATAGGAGAATCCAACCTAGTTTCTTTATTGTTGGAGTGATCTAGAAAATGTTCTTTTGGAGAAATTTATAGCTTGAATTCTTTACTTGACTATTGAATGCTTTTTATACTTTTTTGCATGATGGTTAAACCACATGCAAAGCAATTTTATCAAAGTAGCACAAAAATAAAAATTTCCCAATGTTAATAGAGATGCCAATAGTGATAGTGATCATGATGAACTAGACAAGAATGTGTAGCACAATCATGGTTTTTCTAAAGTTGAGGTAATATAATAGTTGTTGTCAGTTATCTGTCCCAATTTTTTGTCATTCTTCATGCTTAAAATGTTCTTTTGGACAAAAAATTATAGCTTTTGTATTCCTTAAGTTGTAAGTTAATATGTCCCAATATTTTGTCATTCTTCTTTGGCACAAAAATTTATAGCTTTTGCATTCTTTAAGTTGTAAGTTAATCTGTCCCAATTTTTTGTCATTCTTCATGCTTAAAATGTTCTTTTGGACAAAAATTTATAGCTTTTGAATTCTTTAATTAACATATATTAATTTTTGCATGATGATCAAACCACATGCAAAGCAATTATATGAAAGAAAAATGAAAAGATAAAGGCCGCATCGATAGAGCTCTCTGCAAAGTTGCACAACTTCATGTCAATGTTGATAGTGATTATGCTGAACTCGATGAGAATGTGCATGATATTCATAGTAGTAGTGGTGTTGAACTCGAGGTGAGTGCTATGAAACCAAATGCAAGTAAGTACTATTCAAGTAATGGTTTGTTTATTATGTAAATAAGGATAGTCATAACCTATGTGATAGAAGTTGGTTAGAATAGTAGTGAAGTGTAATTAGCTAGTATACATAGATTATGGAAATAAGGGAGAACATATAACTTGAATATGGACACCTTCTATATCTAACATCCATTATGTATCAAATAGCAGGAAGTTTTTTTTTTTAATATGTCAGGTGCATGGTTTCAGGGTTCCTATCATCATTTTCTAGTTTTTTATAAATAGTTATCGAATGTTTTATATCTCAATATAATGTGTATTTTTTTTTGTTTTTGTAGAAATGTATTGGTAAACTCCAAGAAGGGGATAAAGTTGTGGTGTTGGATCCATTTGATGGTGCTTCTATGGCCATTGGTTAAATTCACTCACTATCTATTGTACATGGAGTCAAATTCAAAGGAACGGGAGATGCAAATGTAAATATTTTAAAGGTCACAAGTAACATACCCCTTGCTTATACAAACCACTTCATTGAAGCTGCTGCAACCTACCATAGCATAAAGATGGCTAGAGACAAGGGGGTCTCAAAGCTATGAATCAAAGGGGACTCCCTTAATATTGTTAATTGTCTTAGGAAGGGTTCTTCCCCATCATGGTCTATTGAAAACTTCATTTTGGATGCCCTTGCTTTGATTTAGGATTTTGATGAAATATATATTTCTCATGCTTTTAAAGAGGCAAATCGGGTGGTTGATTGGGTGGTGAATCTTGGGGTGACGTTTACAAGGCATTGGGAGGAAAATGATGTCCTTCCCTTTGAGTTAATTAATCGCTCCATAATGAAAAATCTTAGTACGTTGGTTTTTTCCATCTCCTCGACTGAAGGTGTATGTGGTTATCATCATGGATATATCTGGCTGATTAGACACTCCACACAGGTGATGATTATTGGAATTTTTGGGCATTCAAATATGAGTTGGATGAGCCTCCTTTCCATTATTGTTCATAGTACCACTCCTAGCAGACACACATTCTTTCTGGGTGTTCATTTCCCTCTTGCCTTATTGTTTATTCACATCTGTGTGTGGTTTCTCTCTGCAATTGCAAAGTTTTCGATGATGGATGGGGATAGGTACAAAAAAAAAACTACTTTCCTGTGATGACTTCAAGGCTAATGCCGATGTTTGGGCTATCCTACAGAAGGGAGGGGTGACCCCTTTTATGGAAAGGTTGCATGGCTTTAAGTACAGTGTCTCCAAAGAATTCATTGATGCCTAGCATGGTCGCATTCTTAGCATGTTTGGTAGGGATACCACGATTAATGAATATTTTATTGTAGAAGTGAATGGGGTTTCGATAGAAGGAAGTTCTATAGAGATAAGAACCTCTCGTATTCAGACAAGTAGAATTTTCTTTAGGACAAAGATCATGCTAAAATGGTTAGATTGGATTATGGTGGGTATGATAGGTCCAAGATTAAACCTATTTGGCAGGATGTGGCTATGGAATTAATATGATACTTCACCCTAGATGATAGATACACAACGCTATGTGGTCACCATTTTGTTATGTTGAACCATTTTTAGCACGGTAAGCTCATTTCCTTCTCGTTTTATCTATTGCTTTCTCTAGAGGAGGGAATTGAAAATTTTAGGAAGAACCCTAGAAACCCTTTTCTACATGAGGGTTTGATGTTGCTTATAGTTGATTTTATTAAAGTAAACTATATTGTTGAAGCCCCATGTTCCCCTGTTTCGAAAAAGAAGGGGAAGGGGAGTGGGAAATGTCAGGTTGAGGAGGTCCTTGAGAGTGAGGGGACAAAAATTGAGGTGGATTCAGAGATGTGGTCTAATGGGTATAATACTGACCTAGACTATACACCCTCGATTGGTGGGAAGAAACCCTCTACTTCTAAGGCTAAACCCTTCGTCTTATGAGTAAAGCACAATATTAAGGAGGTCTATGAGGATGTTGTAGAGGAGGAGCTTTGCAGTGGAAAGAAGGTTAAGAGTTAAGGTTTATGCTCTAAGGATTTGGTGGATAAGCTTCCGAAGGCCTATGAGGATATTCAGGGTGGTGAGATTGTGAATTTGGGGAATTTCATCTCAGTTTATGATGGTGAGGGTGGGACCCATCTTGCTAGTAAGGTGAATAGCATTGTTGATGTGGATGAGTCTTCTCATGATTCAACTTCCAAGGATAAGGGTAAGTCCAAGATTAATCCCGATGTTTCTCAGGATGAGGATCCTCCCATTGGTTCACATCAAGGCAAAGGTTTGTTTTGGGGGGGCATGGACTTTTTGCAAGCCTCGAGTATGGTTAAAGAAGGGGAAAATTTTTCATTTAATTTACTGATGTGGCTTGTTCAAGAGGTGCAGGACCTCCACAATAAGCATGACACAATTTCCAGGTGCAATATCTCCATGCTTTGCAATCTCAAGGAGAAGGACTCCATTTTTGGTTTGGCCAAGTCTATGAACTCTAGTGTCGGCTTTATGGTGGACGAGTTGGCTAAGTTGGAGAAATACTATGGTCCAAGGATGGCGTTGTTGGAAAAGAATTACAGGAAGTTGTGTAAGGACATGGAGATGATCATTAATCTCAGTAGGGAGAAATTAGAGGGCTCGACGGAAGGTCTGGTTTTCCTCAACGAGAAGGCAAAAGAATGGATGGGTAGATCTCTTTTCGATGAATAGGTGAATAAGGAGATGGGGAAGAGTTCTGAAAAGGAGTTGCATACCACGAACATGGGTGTTGGGATGAGTGTGCGCACTCAGAGTAATACTAAGAAATGCAAAACGGTCCCTAGTCAGGATGTGGAAGACATCATGGAGATGCATGATAGGTTGGCATCCAATGACTTGGAAGTGGCTAGGATGCTCAAGGAAATTATCTAATGGACATTTGTTTTGCTCTTTTTTTTTTCTTTTTGGTGTTGGTTCATGCTGATGGTTTGCTGATGTCTTTCTAATCAGCTTATTTTTGGTTTTTTGGGTGGGCAGCCCATTGCTTTATCTTTGTTCCCACTATTCTTCTTTGTACAGGGTTTCAGCAACCCTTCAAAACATGTTTATCATTAATAAAAAAAATACCCCTTGCTTATGAAGACAAAATAGATGGAGATGTTTGTCTAAAAGAGAAAAAAGGAATCTTCACACGGTGGCCACTAAAATATTTGCAAAAAATGACATATTTGATGTTTATCATGTACTAGTTGTTAGATAGCTTGCCCCATTGCTTTATGCAGTAGTTTGAATGTGTTGTTTGGGGATCTCTATCATGGTGTATTTGCAAGAGTTGGAAACTCTTAGACTTTGACATTTTTTATTATATATATATGAAAATATTATAGTTCATCAAAATTGCATTATATTTTTGTAAGGGGGAAATCAAGAAGATGCGATTAGATCAAATTGGTGAATAGAAACTAATCTAAACAAAAAAATACTAATGATTCATACCCATTACTCACAAAATGTAACTATAGAATCAAGAATTCAAGAACGAAATTTATAAAAAGCAATAACAATGAATTCAAAATAAAATAGCCTTACCATCCCATGTTGGAGTGTGTTCACAATGATGTTGGGTTGTTCATATCAATGTGAAGTCTCCATGATTGCATGTGAAAGCTTGAAGAATATGCGTGTGTTGATCGAAGATATGTGTTGAAGCTTTGTAAAAAATGTCGATTAAGATCTTGGCATTGCTTCGTTTTGAAAAATAGGTTGATTCTTCGATCCTTTTTTGAGAGGAACGAGGTCTATTATATATAATTTATGATTTGAAATGAATACTTGAGATCACATAGTAGAATATCTTGATCGATGGTTGAAAGATGTTAAGAGGATTTAGATGGGAATAATCAGTGCATTTTGATTTCATAATTAGTGTGATTGAAGAATAGATTGATCTGTTACGAATATATATTGAATAATCTACGAGATTGAAGAATAGATTGATCTATCAGGAATATAGATGGATCAGTCAAGAAATAGAGTGAGCAATCGATGGCTCATAATTTGTTCAATCATGAAAGTGGGTGAGGATGGTGCAGGAGCACCTTGGAACCAAAATTGTTAATCAAGGTTGATTAGGAGTAGGCTCTAGGTGTGAGTCATTTTTGTCTTTAAATAAGGTCCTTGAGACCATTTAATATTGTAATAATTCCTATTAGTGAGATTAGGGGTCATTTGTGTTAGTTTTGCAAAGTTTCAAATTGTTGCAAAAAGATGTCAAGCATAAAAAGAAAAATTGCATTTTTATGGAATACAAATGGTCAATTCATTTCAAAAGTTAGTTTAGGTGGTTGTAGGAGTTGTATTTGGAGGGAAAAGTTATAAAAGAGGTTGTAGACTCGTTGGATGGTTGGTTCTGAAGTTTGTAGAATAATTTCAATCAATAAAATTACTGTTTTCCTCTAATTTTTGAGTTTTTCCTCTGTACAATGATATTTATGAAGATTGTACGGCTCATACAGGCCCCATCATTCTAAGTTCTAAACTGGAAGTTGTAGTATGGTGAGTTAACTTTCTAATCCTTCAAGTTTGGTGATTTTTTTATTAAATTTTGCAAAAGTTATTGAGATTTTACTAAATCTGCCTGTGTAAGACAGTTTTAAGGGTTTTGGAGGGTTAAATTGCAAAATGGACCCATTCCACCTTTTGTGATGCATGTACCTTGGTGGAATGGGTGGATACAATTAGTGTAGGGTGTGAACATGTTTGTGTGCATAGGAGGCCAAGTAGTGTGTTGGGCATGATTCCCTAAAGTGGAAAATTGAGTTTTCCATGAGAATTTGAAAGGTTTTGAGTTGGTAAAGTGTGTAAAAGGTTGATACAACATTATTTCATGATTGATTAAGTATGAGCAAAGGTTTTTAGACTTGTTTGAGGTGGTGGAAAGTTTTGACAAGGTCTGGAAATTCATTTTTCATTAAAACCCTAGGTTTTTGGCTATAAAAGAGGGTTTTGGGTTTTGGCACTTGGGTGAATGAGTTTTTGACAAATAATTGTGAATTCCTAGTTTTGACAGCTTTACATTATTGCCACATGGTTTCAGAGGTTTAGGAGAATTATGGTGACAAGTTTCTTTGTTAAAGTGACCTAATTTGAGGTCTAATTGGCATAGAAACCAATTTTGTGAAAGTTGATTCAAAGAACCATATGGTGGCTTGTTGACATGTGTTTGTAATGGGTCCCTAAAAAATTGTTGGTATTGAATTGAGAAGACCTTCTCTAAAATATATACCCGATTGAGTTAGATTGTAGTGGTATAAGGAATTGAGTGAGTTGGATGTGAGATAGTGAGAATTTGAGTTTTTGGTGATCTGATAAGTTGTTATTTTGGTTGAGATTGTGTTGTGTGGTTGCAAGACCTCCCCTGGTTGCTATCAGAGGATAATTAATTAATCTTTTTTAGATGAATGTGCAATTCAAGTTTGGATTTTGCAAACAAAGTTGTATTTGTTTTATTTAATTTTTGATGATGTTTTGAATAATTAAATTCGATTATTCAAATTTAGGGGAAAGTGACGTAGTTAAATTATTATGTTTTTTTCAATAATTTAATTGATTTAGGGGAATAAAGTGAATTAGCAACATGATTAAAAATTGGTGTTATTTAATTAATCAGGAGGAATAAAGTTAGATTAGGACTTTATTAAATAAATGAAATTTATTTAATTAGTCGAAATTGATGAAAAAGTGAATTAATTTAATAATGTCATATTATTCAATTAGTAGCAGAAATTAGGGTTTTAGGACTTTATTAAATAAAAGTAATTTATTTAACTGGTCAAATTTGATGAAAAAGTGAATTAATTAAATAATATATAATTATTCAATTAATAGAGGAACTTAGAGTTTTAAAGAATTTTGATACTTTTGATGTGAAATATAGTGATTTTTGATGATAATGATGTCGATGATGTGAAAATATCATTTAGGACGTGTGATAAGTGTTAGGTCAATTTTACATGTCTACATTTTTCCCCTCTTTGATACGAAGTATTGATTGCTTTGTTTCAAATATTTTGAGGTTAAGATCAAGTTTTAAAAAAAATTATATGCCCCACTGTGCCCCGACGGTCAACATAATGATTGTAGGACTCTTGGTTGCCCCCTTGAGAGGTTGGCCGAAGAAAACACTTTTGAGGTCAAGCTCACGACACTATTTTATTTCAGTTTAGATGCATAGAGGATGTGTAATTAAGTCCATAGGTCTTTCGTTGCTAGTTAAAATGTTCCTAGGAGGTCCTAATTTTAACCTAGGAAGGTTTCTTAAACAAAAAATAGGGTTTTTGGGGGTTAATATAGGTAATTAGGGTTCTAATTATCTTATTTACACTTTGAGCCTATAGAGAATTCTTTCCTTTGGTTTTCTTGTTTTGTCGATTGTCGAGGAGCTATGGCGAGGATTCGGGGAGCCCCACATCATGCCAACGTGGTTCACAATTTTGGACAACCTGCAGGCGTCGGTGCCCCGATGTACCCTTTCATTTTTGTTTTCATCTTTTCATGTTTGTGTAATTAATGCACAAAGGAAAATTAGGTGAGTGTGCTAATTTTAGGAAATTTGCACACTTGCATTGGTTTTCTTGGTTTTTCTCTTTGCAAATAGCTCACTTTTGATATTTTCTCTCCCACTTGCTCTAAAATTTTTCTTTTGACCTAAATTTGTGCTTCTATTTTTGCCTTTTCCCTAATTTTGTGCTTTTGACTTTTATGCTTCATTTTTGGTGCATTTGTTGTAAATTTGCGCTTTTGAAATTTTTGCTATTGAAATTTTCTATCACTTTTGACTAACATTTTCTTGCTTTCGCCTGTTTGTTGCACTTTTGCTAGAAATTTTCTTGTTTTTGCTAAAAAAGTTTCGCTTTTGAATTTTTTTGGAATCCTAAGTCATTTTGTTCATCATTTTAGGTGTGTTTTGTGTTTTCATAGAAAATATTTAACATCATGGGTTGAATGGTTGCAAGTGGTTCTTAATCCACTCCAGTCAAGGGAGTGAGGACCACGTGATCTGTTTGATTTGATCATTGGTTTCAATGTTTAGAGCGAGATATTTTAGATGTTTTCAGGTTGTGGCACATTTGTTACATGCCCACCATCAGATGTCATAGTGCAATGATGACTATGCTCATGGAGAGGTGGAATTCAGAGACCTCATCCTTCCATTTACCTACTGGGGAGGCGACCGTTACCCTAGAGGATGTGTGGAGGATCCTCCACATACCCATTCATGGAGAGCTTGTTACATATTTTGTTTGATGGGGTACCCACGCTATTCACCACGTTCTTGGAGTGAGACGTCTAGAGGTTCGACAAACTGAGATAGACTTATCATATTTTGTGGGTAGTGTTGATCTTGTTTCACTTGTTCTCTATGGTTTGGTTATGGGGCTCGTGGTTCCTGATAGGTAGAGCTGACAATTTCCTATTGGTTGGGGTGTGTGTATCGAGCATATGTTCAAGCACAAGACTAGATATGCATGGGGTCCATGTCTCCTTACCCACTTGTATAGAGATATGCATGAGGTTGCATATCGTGGTGGGAAATGTCTTTCTACCAGTGTCTCTCTTCTTCATGTATGGGCCTGGGAGCACATCTCAATCACCTTGGCTTGATGGTATATTGGATCGTATTGCTAGGGATCCATATTTTTATTGTTATGGGGATTTTTTGCATTATACATTTCCTGGATAGCTTTCCTACTGGTGTAGTGTATTCGATGATATGTCAAGTTTTGTATAGAGACCGTATATGGATTGTGAGACATGTCATGATGATCAAGAACATTTGGTATATTACAAATAACAAGATGGTTGATCAATCATGTGCACTCTCTTTTGGAGAGATATCTACTTGGTAGGGTTTGCAAGCAGTTTGGAGAGAGACAGGGTCAATTTTTGGATGCTTATGAGGCTCGATTTGGTTGGACCACTAGAGAGGTCTATGTCTAGGATCTATAGGCCAATCGAGATGCTACTATTGTTTTGTTTAGAGCTCTTTCCCCAGTTGGATGGGGTTGTCTAGTGGGTTTAGTCGATCCTGGTACTATTCCTGATTATGATTAGTAGTGGGCACAATGCCTTCCTTTGAGATTCACAAATCATGCCGATGTTCCCGTAGTGGGTAGAATAGGCCTTATAGGTCATTGTGGGGAGAGGCAGTGTGTGGAGATCATTGTAGAGTATCTTTCTAGGGCTCAACAAGATGATGGATAGGGTGCACAAGGTGATCAGATGCAGCAAGATTAGGAACAGGTTCTAGGTCCCCCTCCACCACTTGGGGATGGATGTGTATAGTTATTACAGAAGATAGCTATGAGGGATGTCGAGATATTATGATGACAAGCTGCAGAGGCACAATTTTCCACACTCATTGAAGAGCAAGACATAGCTTGACAAGAGAGAGAGGGCTTCAAGATGGAGAGAGACACTAAGATTGGGCACCGTCTAGTTGCTAAGACACATTTGCAAGCTATCACTACTGAGAGGGATAGTCTTAGGATAGAGCATGATAGTCTTTATGCTGAGCGAGACCATTTTCTACATAAGACAACATATTATCAAACCCTGCATGAGGCCTCTATTTTTAGAGCACAATGACGTCCACGATTTGGAGAGTCGAGTACTGTGATAGGTGTTGAGTCAGGTGGACACTCAGTTAGATAGCTTGATGAACTTGAGAGTCCTCTGATTGGGCAACAATTTATTTCTACTTGATCTTTATGATGTCAAAGACTTATATTATAGACATGATTTTGTATATATATTCATCGGCCTAGCTAAGGCCTCCTATATATATATTTATATTATCCTATCACACATATTTCATTAATGATGATGTACTATGACATTCTCCTTTTTTGATAATGATTTATATGAGATATACATGCTTTGATTCGGCTTCATTGTGTTTATGTGATGATTTATGAATGATGATGTATATTTATACATTTTTTTTATAATTTTTTTATGTATGCCTATGATGTGGATGGATGATTGATATATCATTATGACATATGATGTTTTACTATATATAATGATGATGTTGATATATGATGGATGATTCTTCCTATACATGATACCTGATGTTGTCATTGCTTTATTATCATCATGATATATATTGATGACATTATGGATAAGGGATGGAAATGGTACTAATGATATTGTGATGCAGGATGGATAGAATACTAACATTTGATATTTTGATGCAAGATGGATGTTTAGTTAGAAGAAATATTTGATGATGGAAAGAAATTTGATGTTGTTAGTTGATGAGTTTTCTTTCGCTTTGCTTGGAGACTTCACATTTTTAACAATCCTTTTTGATGTTGCAAAAAAATACTATGCACCAAGGTATTAATAACCAAGGTGACATTGTATTCATTATGTGGGCTTTGACTCAACATACAAAGAATGTTCTTGCTCACACTAGACATATGGAAACTTTTTTTAAAATATATGGTTAGGATGTGTTAAAACTTTTTAGACTAGTTACACAGAGAGGTATGAAATACCTAGCATGCAACTGCTACACGAATTATTTCAAAACAATTTCCATACACTCAATAAAGAAATTATTTTCCATGGTAGTATCAAAAAATATCTTAGAAACAGTAAATCAAAATTACGCTCAATTTCTCCCATTCCTTCTCTAAATCCTTATGGACATCCTCGAGAGATCGTGGGAATGATTCAATAAAATAAATCATAAAGAAAAGACTATAAAAAATATAAAACAAAGTTGTAGTATCACTTGCCATATTTGTTTTGAGTTTTCAAGCTATTATACGTTGTTGATCATGTCTATCATAGGAATGGATCAATTAAGGCATATCTCAAGATGTTGTTGGTGAATTTTCAAAAGATAGGTAGTTAACACATTGTCCTTGTTTTTGTCTGTTTGTGACCAAATCTTTGTAATTATTTTCTTGAAAGTTCTATATTTTGGTGTTTGCTCTGTTTGTTTGTTTGTTTTTTCAAAGGGTGAATGTGATGATTTTTTTTATTATGGATGAAATTTTTTATTGCAGATTGTGATGATGGAGTTAGGATCTTTTTGATTTTTTTTGAGTTTTATGATTTTTTTTTTTGTTTTCAGGGGACTAACCTGGCCTCAAGGGCTCATAAATGATAATCCTTGCCTACGTTGTACACGCAAAGGCTCATAGTTTGCTTTTTTTGATGTGAATGTGTTTTTGATCTTTTCTAATTTTTGAATGTTTTTGGATTTTTAATTTTGGTGAATGTTTTTAGATTTTGAAATTTTAACTAAGTTGAAAGAAAGCATGATAAATACCTAAGGGGACTAACCTAAGGCCTCGGGGGCTGGTCAGAGATAAGACTTGCCTACGTTGTACATGCAAAGACCATGCAGTTTGACTCGTGTTGACTCAAAGCATAACATGTTTTTGGAATTCAAACAACATTGATAGCTTGGATTGATATTTTACTTCTTTATCTAGAGGATGTTGCGGAGAATCTACTTGAACTAGTGGTGAGGTTCAAGGAAATGTTGATATCTTAGAATTTTTTGAGTGAAGGAATAATCCAAAGTTGTTTTGATTTTGTTGTTTTCTGGATGTTTTTTATTTTGATAGTTTTGAAGGTTACCCTGGTAGTGTGTTGGTGGTACACCTTGTTGTTGGGACTAATTGTTTTGAAGGGTACCTTGGTAGTGCATTGGTGGTATACCTTGTTGTTTGGATGAATTATTTTGAAGGGTACCCTTGTAGTGCATTGGTGGCACACCTTGTTGTTGGAAACATGTCTAGATCATACTGTGAGTTAGAAGACATAGATCAAAATTTATTCTAAATCAAGATATAAGTACTTGCCGCCAATGTCCAGCAATGATGGATTATCTTGTGATAGGATAGTATGTTTGGATAGAGTATGCCCCTTTGGGGAAATGCCTCTTGGCTCAGATAATGTTGGATAGGATAGGATCAATGATAATGACCCGCGTAAAGATGTTTTTCATAAGCAATTATAAAGTGTACACCAAACATTTGTCAAGATCAAGATAAGTTGGATTTTAGATAAAAATGGATTGGATTTATTATGGATACGTTGAGATGCTTCCACCTGAAATGGTGCATGTAGATGCTCGATTCTACACATAACACTTGTTTTCCAGGTTTTCACCATGGTACTTGTCCAAAGTTCCACCATAGTGGTTTTCACTGGAGGACGATTTTTCTCTTGACTATTTTCTTACTTTTAAAAATAAAATTATGTCACACAAGACGCCTATTTACCTAGTTTTCATCATGGTAACAATTTTTTTATCATGTTGAACCACCTAGTGGTGCTGATGTAGATATTGTTGGTGCTAATATGGGTGTTATTGTTTTCATGACATGCCAACAATATCCTACTTGTAGGAGTTGTTTTGCTAAGATACAGGTGCTTGAATGTAACCCCTAATAATTCTTATCTTCTTTGTCAATACCGGAGTTAACCTTACCTAGATGTGCACATCACAATAGAGTGCCCTTAGAATCCTTATGATAAAGAGTTGCTACCAACACATGGTCAATGCAAGGGTTCGATATCACAAATGATGAAATGCATTGAGGGATATGATCTTTAGATGGATTGGTCAACAATTTGGAACCTTTCATTTTCCAAACTTGGGATGATGAGTAACGATGGGTGGATATGGAGATTCGATTGGGACCAATATCTTGATATACCTTGTAGTTCACTCTTGAAGCTTTCTTTTGCATTGCTAGAAGTTTTTTATGGATGAACTTCCCTTTTTTACTTTTCCCCATAGTTTCTTTGACTAATGGAGTTTGATAGGGATGATTTTATTACTTTTTTTGGTATCCATTTGAACTTTTCTTGTCCCTTTTGTTTTGTTGATTCTTTTACTTCAATGACTTGTTTTGTTCTTGGATATAGCTTTCTATATTGTTGTTGGTCCCAATTAGAGGGTTGAAATATTTGTGGATGATGATTCATGATATGGCTAGTTGTAGCGTTGGTATTAATTTTATCATAAGGACTCTTTGTGCTCTCTATGTTGATGCTTACATTAGATAAAGTTTCCCCCATTATTATAGAGGTATCACTGATATGTTTAGATCCCTTAATTATTGAATAACCAAGACCTTGATGCTTAGGATTTCCAATAATCTACACTAGTTCTAGGATACCTTGTTCATGTAGGCCTAATCTATTGTTTTGATAATGAACACGTTGAAATTTTTTATTTGCAATAGGATATGTTTTACCTTGGAAATAAGGTGCTAAGCCTTCTCTACTCTATTGTGGATCTTCAAAGGTGATAGCTTCTTCACTGGTAGGATCCTTCATATGTGGGATAACTTCCTAATTAATATCTTCAACTTGATCCTGTGAAATATCAGATTTTTATGGCCCTTCAAAATATATTGGTGCTTCTTTGACTATTGTATACCCAATGCTCTGCTACTCAGGATTATCAATTATATTTGTTGAATTTAAGATACTGCGCTCCATATTTTCATACTTGATGTCTTTAATCTTCTTGGATGATGTTTTTGATTTTAATGCTTCTTCTTGATCAATTTTTGATAAGTCCATAGATTATGCTATACTTTGATCATGTGTAAATATATTAAGAAAAGGTGACTCTTGTTCCTTGGTAATGATATCAAGAGTATGAGACTCTTGTTTTGGATGAAGATCATCTACATGTCTATTAGGAGTAAGCATCTCTTGGGTAGATGTATGTGTCTTTTGTATGGATTTGTTCATCTTTTGGAAAACCTTGGATGTCTTGGAAGATATCTGCCAAGTCATTGTAGTTTTTTGATGATAGGAATTCTTGATCTCAAATTTGTATGGTATTATCTTTGATATGCTTTGATTCAAATTCTTGACATGGATCAATTTCAAAGAAGGGATTGCTTGTAAAGGATCCTTGGATTTCCTCAAAATGTGGATATATGGGTGATAGCTCTTAGATTAGGTTTTCTGCATTGGGTATAAGTATTGGATTAATATTTTTTTGATCATCAATACATTCTGCCATGATTTTGGATGATGTTAATATATCTTGGGTTGGATCATTGCTAGACTTGGGTGATTAATTTTGATCGTGCTTGGGATTAAATTCTTGATTTATTTCTTATTTCTCATTAGATGATGATGAGGTATAAATAACCTCATGATTATAATAAGCTAAATACCCTTCTTTGTTCTTACCAACCACTTTAGCCCTACCAATTATTTATTTTTAGGAGCAATAATTGTCTACTTTTTATAAAATAATGTATAAATATTTATTTCTCAAATTGATTGAAATTAGTTAACTAATGTTGATATAATGGTATAGAATTTAAGTCATTGTAAATGACTTATGCATGACCGATGAATGGAGTGGATTTCAAGTAGTTGAAGTTAGAGTGTTGGAATTTTAGGCACCAGAAATTTACGTGTGCATAGTGGAATGACCTCTTTTTAAGCTTTCTATTAATTTTTTGTTTAAGAATTTATGGCTCCACTCAAAGCCTTTATTATGTTTTATGTCATGAACATTAGTTAGTTGGTCAGTTGTAATTATGTTTTAAGAATTTTTCACTGGTGTTTTCCTGCCATTTGAAAATTAGGATTTTGTATAGAGTAGTATATATGTGTGTAACTACCAAAAACAAGGATATACTATTATGATATAATTTGAATATTGTTTAGCTAAGTTATCTACATTGTTATGCTTTTATGATATGAATAAATAAATATTACCAGTCTTATTTTGAGTAATTCGATTTTGAATAATGGAAGTACTATGAATGGATTACCCTAAAGTTGAGAAAGTTCCACATGTGATTTGAGTTAATCATAGGAACACCTAAGAGTTGGCCACTCAAGGGATCTCATAGAATAGATAAGTATTTTTATTGTCAATGTTGTTATATCCATTTTGTGCATGTTGCATGAAAATAAACATTACTTTGTGTTCTTGTAGGTCATAGTTCAAAGTTTATGATCATTAAATTTTGTTTACTTGTAAATTTTAGAGCACCCACTCTTGTTGTTTATTACAAGCTATTAAGTGTACTTTTAGTTAGTAGTTAGTCGTTAGCCGTTAGTCGCCTTTGTTAGTTTGAATTTCATAGTTTAACTGTAAGTGTTGATTCTTAGATAATTTACACGCTTTCTAGATAAGAATTTGAATGCTTTCTAGCTTTAAAAATTGCATGCTTTCTAGTTTAATTTTTGTTTATATACATTTCAAAAATTCAAAAAATCTCACTAAGAGAGATGTCCAAAATATCCCCTATTGCATATAGCCTTTGGACACTACCCAGTCGACATAACTGACATATTTTTAACTAAAGTGTTTGGACCTTATGATAGTCTGTTACTTTTTGGCACTGTTGTTGGGGAACCTTTTCTAGTGTTAATAGGAGATTGCTTGGATACCTCTTTTAGAAAAAATAATAGTTTCTAGATTTTTTTTTGCATGGTCCAAAAACGAGGTCCATACGGAAGATACGTAAATCCCCCCAAAAGACATTCCAACCACAAGCAAGGAGGAAGAAGTCTCAGTTGAAGAAGGTATTGATTAATTGATTGAGCAAGATCAACTTGAGACCTCCCATTATATCCATAAGACCTTCCAGTATGTCCCTGAGACTTCCCAGAATATCCCTGAGACTTTCCAATATACCCCATAAATTCATCCATTAGAGCAAACCTTTGAAGAAGAAACCATTTATGTTGACATCATGGCTGATAACAACAATGATAACCCTTTCAATGAAAGGAGAAGGAACTGTAGAGATGGTGATAATGCAAGACCACAAACATTTACCTACCCTATTTCTCTCAATGAAAATGATGATACACCCATGAAAAATATTTCACCATACATTTTACCAACCTTTAGAGGCTTACCCTCTGAAGACCCTAACCAGTTCCTTTTTTAGTTTAAAGTTTTGTGTTAAACACATGACTTCAAAAATGATAACCAAAAAATGAAACTCTTCCCCTCCACTCTGAAGGACACTGCAATGCATTGGTTCATGGGATTAGCTTCAGGGTTGATATCCACTTGGAATGATATGGAGTCGGCCTTTTTGGAAAAATATCAAAGTTACTATAGAGTTAGCGATAGGAAAGAGGATTTGTTCAAACTAAGACAAAATGAAGATGAAAGCCTAGAAGATTACCTGGATAGGCTCATCTTCTTATCTAAACGATGTGGCGAAGGAGCCATAAGTCTGGAAATTTTGAAGACCATATTTCTCAAAGGACTTGATGAAGATGCTAGGAGAAGTCTAGATTTAATGAGAAAAGGAGATGTGTCCCAACTTGGACTCGATAATATTACTAAGTTATACCAAAATTTCTCCCGTGCACAAGGAGGTATTTGTAAGTCTAGTCTTTTTAGAGGTTCCAATGATATAGGTAAACTACGTGAGGAAATAGCAAATCTCAAAACTGACATTCTTTTTCAGCTAAACACCATGCTAGATGGAATATAGGCCAAAACACATAATTCTGAGACCTTATCCATCTATTTTCCTAGATTTCAAAGAAAACATCTATTAAGAGAATGTCCTTTGGACAAGGTTGATGTTTTCCAAGTTTGTGAAAAGATTCATGTCACTGACCAATGTGAGATCCTAAATGCAATAAAAAATTATAAGAAAAAAACATCTCACATTGAAGAGGAGATCAATATTGTGAATCAAAGACCTGGAGGGAATTTCTCTTACAGTTGGACTTCAAATCCCTCTTGGCGACCCCCAAATAATTGGAGTAAAATTAGTGGGCGACACCTTCACCTCAAGTACCACCTAATTGGGGACCTTATCCTTGGGGACCACTTGAATGGGCAAACCAATCATGGGGAAACCCCCAATGGTAAAACCACACTCAACAACAATGATATCCTCAAAATCCTGTGCCTCAATGGAATCAAAATCCAAATCAGTTTTATACTGGGAAAAGGAGGATTCCTAATCCATAGCAAAACCTTTTACCAGATCCTCAGAACCCTCAACAAAATGGGCAGTTCAACCAACCATAACTTCCAGCACAACTTGTTCTTAATCCAAAGAATAATCATCAAAATACCCTAGTGTATTTGAAAGAACGGGAAAACGTGACTAGACTTAACGCTCTCCATTGTGGAAATCTATAGTTGAGGTCAGGAAAAATACTTCAGCAGCCTACCACAATTGAGATTTTGGATGAACCAAATGAAGAATCTACTAATAGGACTAAGACACCTCCCATACCTTTAGAACAAAACCCAGGGAGTAGTCATGACAAGCCTCTTCCACAATCCTCATCTAGAACTCCCAAGTTACCTCAAGAAGTGGATGGACAACGTTCAACAAATCTTTTAAAGGAGGATCACATCTTGAAAAAGAAAACTCAAGCACCTTTTCCTAAGTATCTCAAAGCAATTGCCTTGAAAAACCCTCTATAAATGACCTTATCCACTGAAACTACATTGATACAAGAAATTAAACAACTCCAAATCAAGTTTCCCTTGTTACAAGTGATGAGTCTAGTTTATGACTCAATTTTCATAGAATTTACTATCCATTTTTTGTAGTTGTCATAGATTTTGATACTTGGATGTTGACCTTTTTATGATATTTCATCAAAACCATAGACATTGGGCATAAGCTATTTTTGTAACCTTTAAATGACATTGGCATGCTATATGAACTATCTATGTTAATTTTACATGTGGATTAATGAATGTTACTTTAAGATAGTTACAGATATGCAATTGTTGTGCGTACTAATATTGTTATGCAGATATAATTAGCAGCCTACAAAATTGAGGAAGATTCTTCCAACTGGTCACTCGCCATCAAAGTCAACAAGGTGATCATTCAAAGGTCAAATGAGGGAAGACTCTCAGCAAGAGGGAGATTTCTAGTTTAAATCGAATATTTATAACCACCTTGTAACTGGTCTTAATTGTTTATTTAGAAAATATAGGAGTTACTGTTATGCTAGATCTACATTAAGGCAAACATGCTTGACTAGATTCCATGCATGCATAACCTCCTCTCCACTTTTCATGCTTTCTCTAAAGTGGTGTCATCCTAATCTGTTGGAGTTGACTGCCTTGCTAGGTAGTTAGTTAGTAGTTTTCTTCCTATAAATAAGACTCAAATGCTCCTTCTTGGAAGGTTGATTAATTTGATGATGTGCTTGCATTCATAGTTTTTCAAGTAATAAAGTTATGTTGCTCTATTTTACTTGTGTTTTCCAATGAATAAAATGAATTTGTAAGTTCATGCATCTGAGTTTACACTTGTCTTAAGGGATACTCATCCAAGGGGGCCCACTTGGTGAGCATTCCATCCTTTAGCTTGGTTGTTACTCTTTATTCAATAATTAGTTAAGAATCTGGCACGGTCTATTCCTATAGCCACTAGAATTCCATTCTATGATTTTTCCTGTAGCCAAAGCAGACAGAGTAGTTTCCTATTTTTTTTCTCATATTTTCATTTCTATCATGCATTTTAGCTTAGTATAGTTGTTGGTTGATGCTCAACACTTATGTTATTTATTTCCAAGCAATTTACTTTTAGCATTATGTTTTTCTTAGCTATAGGATGAATATGGCTACTTTGGATTCCTAGTGCACATAATGTATTGACCCATTTCAAGTCTACATCCTTGGGTTGACAAGTTAAATGCACCTTCATGATGATTGAGATAGCTATTCAGATTAGATGTCCAATCTCTCAATCATAGTTGTAAGGGCTTAGTTGTTAGATCATTGTAGGAGGCCAACATTTTTGGTGCCATGATTGAGAGAAGGTGGTATCATAGACTTTGAAAAGGAGCAACCAACCATAGGAATATATATATTTGAGTTCATGTGGAAACAACCATAGACTTTGAATTCATGTGGCAACAACCATAGACTTTGAGTTATCTCTACCATAGTTGTTTCACTAATGCTTGGTACTTTGAGTTCATGTGGCATAGAGGTGGAATAGTCTAACTAATGAATTAAAACAAGTTTAGCCTCACTCTCTGCAGAACTATGTTGCATCATGTAAGAGAGTTGATAAATATATATATATATTGGAAGGAAAAAGGGACAATTTAGGCTTCCATTAAATTTTTAGCCACCTATCCTATTATGGCATGTGCCAAATTTAAGGTATTATCAGTATGATATAGCCACAGAGAGACAAAGATGGAGCAGGTTGGATAGACATCAACGGTTCTATTGGGCCCCTAATTCATGAATTGCAAGAATTGTTGTAGGATAGCTGATAGTTACAAATGTCGGGGCATTGACCAATTAGAAGAACAACCCTTCCTTTGTTGGGGGACCAACAAATCCTTAGGTTGGGGGAGTGATGAGTCTAGTTTATGACTCAATCTTGATAGAATTTATTATCCATTTTTTGTAGTTGTCATAGACTTTGATACTTGGATGCTGACCTTTTTATTATATCTCCTCAACATGATGGGCATAAGCTATTTTTGTAACCTTTAAATGGAATTGACATGCTATATAAACTATCTATGTTAATTTTACATGTGGATTAATGAATGTTACTTTAAGATAGTTACAGATATGCAATTGTTGTGTGTACTAATATTGTTATGCAGATATAATTAGCAGCCTACAAAATTGAGGAAGATTCTGCCAGCTGGTCACTCACCATCAAAGCCAACAAGGTGATCATTCAAAGGTCAAATGGAGGGAAGACTCTCAGCAAGAGGGAAATTTCTAGTTTAAATCAAAGATTTATAACCACCTTGTAATTGGTCTTAATTGTTTGTTGAGTGAATATAGGAGTTACTGTTGTGCTAGATTTGCGTTAAGGAAAACATACTTGACCAGATTCCACACATACATAGCCTCCTCTCCAATTTTCATGCTTTCCCTAAAGTGGCATCCTCCTAGTCTGTTGGAGTTGACCGCCTTGCTAGGTAGTTAGTTAATAGTTTTCTTCCTATAAATAAGACTCAAATACTCCTTCTTAGAAGGTTGATTAATCTGATGATGTGCTCGCATTCTTAGTTTTTCAAGAAATACAGTTATGATTCTTTATTGTACTTGTGTTTTCCAATGAATAAAATGAAGTTGTAAGTTCGTGCATTTGAGTTTACACTTATCTTAAGGGATACTCATCTAAGGGGGGCCACTTGGTGAGCATTCCATCCTTTAGCAACCATATGAGCTGGCTGATAGTGAGTTGATACCATATGCATAGAGGAAGGAGGAGAGATGCTCATGGGAGATTCCTTCCTAATAACCTTGACCGATTCCAGCAAGATGAGCATTTGAATCTACCAAGAGAAGAAGAAGAAGAAGAAGGGCCACACCCCTTTCCTGATGCATTCCTTGATTTGACCAATTCTGAAAATTCCTATGAAGACCAAAATCAAATTGAGAATCCCTTTTCTTTGGAACTACATTAGGCATGCATGGGTGATGCAAATAGAAACAGACCTAACCAACCAGCTTTTCCTTTCCCCATTGCTCATCAGAATGAAGTTGAAAACCTCAAAAATATCCCTACTTCAGTCCTTCCTAAGTTCTATGGAATTTTCATAGAAGATCCTGATACTTTCTTGTTTGAGTTTGACATAATTTATAGGAGTTATGACTATACCACCGATGCCCATAGGATCAAGCTATTCCCTACCACCTTGAAAGAGGTTGCATTAAGATGGTTCATGAGCCTAGGCAGAAACATTGTGGAGACTTGGGAGGACATGAAGAAAAAGTTCCTTGAGAAGTAAAAGGAATATTGTAGGGGAAGTCACATGAGGGGAGATGACATTTTTAGGATATAGATAAAGGAAGATGAGAGCCTGGAGGATTACATTGCAAGGTTTATGTTTTTTTCTCTAAAAATATCCACACCATACACTCAATGAAGAATCAAAAAATTTTCCTTTCCTAAGAGGAATTAATGATAGTTGCACTGATGCCTTGGACCTCATGGGAGGAGGATATATCTCCCAAGTTCCTTGGGAGGATATCAAGAAGATATGTCAGAACTACTCTAGGGTAGCTTCAAAGAAAGGGAGAGCTTACCAATCCTCTATGGGTAAGTCATCTACTAATGAATTTTCAAGAATGAAGATTACTCACTTGCTGGTAGACTTCAAGCAAGAAATTATAAACAATCTAGCTACTCAGTTGGATACACTTCAGGCCAAGAAGAAACAAGAGGAGGCATAGAAAATTTTGGTAGAGTATTTCCCCCATTGCAAACAAAAGAAGGACTATAGATGCAAGATGGTAGTTAATATTGATAGTAAGAAAATTCCACCTTAGTTCAATCCAATCCAGGTTGAAGAGGATCAAGTCTACTATGTTGCACAAAGGAGGCCATGGGCTCCAAGACAAGGTATGCCACCAGATCCACTCTCTTTTGTTGGGCCATATTTCAATTCTTATTCATCTGGTAACCAATGGAATCCCCCATATCCATCCAATTATGGAGGATATCCACCACAACCTTGGAGTAACCCTCCAAATACCTGACCTAATTACCAAAAATCTTCACCCTAGTGGCAACAACCTTAGGGGAATTGGAAACAGTTTCAAGGAAAGTGGCAGCCATCTCCAGGAAATTGGCAACAAACATCTCAATGGAGGGGAGGACAACAATGGCCAAACCAGAAAACCAATTACATGCATCCACCTTCTCAGCCCCAACAACCTTCTATAATTCCTCCTCTTGCTAGCTCAAGTTCAAATACACCTAAACCTACTTAGCTACCAGCTCAACCCACACCTAACCCAAATAACAAACCACATCAACAACCAGTATACTATGTTGATCCAAATCAATTCCCTGCATATGTTGTGAGTGTAAGTGACATCCACTTGCATTCAAGAACTACTTTTCTAGCTCCTTCCACACCCATTATCACTGAGCTTCCTGTGGAAGAAGGGGAGCATCTGAATGACCCCATTAAGCCAAATGCACCTGAAAATCCTGAACCAGTCCCAATTAAGCAGACTAAATAAGAACCGCCATTTCCTCAGAGGTTGGAAATAACTAAACAAAAAGAAGAGAAGGACGAACCAACCTTTGGCATTCTAGATCAGTTGAAACATGAATGTGTCAAGATCCCTCTATTTCAGGCCATAAAATATGTTCCAATATATGACAAAGTAATTAAGGAAACATGCCTTAAGAAGCTAGGCAGGAAGAAGAAAGACCCCACTATGGTTCATGTGGCAGGATAGCTGGCTGACATCATGCTTGGGAAAGTGGCTGTTCCCAAATATAATGATCTAGGGAGTCTTGTGGTAGGAGCATTACCCTAGACCATAGAATTTGAGTTATGATTGAGAGAAGGAGTATTTGAGTCTTATTTATAGGAAGAAAACTACTAACTAACTACCTAGCAAGGTGGTCAAATCCAACAGATTAGGAAGACGCCACTTTGGGGAAAGCATGAAAAGTGGAGAGGAGGTTATGCATGTGTGGAATTTGGTCAAGCATGTTTTCCTTAACACAGATCTAGCACAATAGTAACTCCTATATTCGCTCAATAAACAATTAAGACCAGTTACAAGGCAGTTATAAATATTTGATTTAAACTAGAAATATCCCTCTTACTAAGAGTCTTCCCTCCATTTGACCTTTGAACAATCACCTTGTTGACTTTGATGGCGAGTGACCAGCTGGAAGAATCTTCCTCAATTTTGTAGGCTGCTAATTATATCTACATAACAATATTAGTACGCACAACAATTGCATATCTGTAACTATCTTAAAGTAACATTCATTAATCCACATGTAAAATTAACATAGATAGTTCATATACCATGTCAATGTCATTTAAAGGTTACAAAAATAGCTTATGCCCAATGTATATGGTGAGAAATATAATTACCCCTACCTTTTTGGGTCTCAGCCGCCATGATTGAGAGAAGGTGGTATAGCATGTTTGGAAAATTCATTCTTCTCCCATGCCTCATATGATTCAAAAGTTTGAAGTGCACATAATGTAGATTCGACTGATGACCTTCACAGGTAATTTACTTCACAACATGAAGAACTAATTTATTCCATGGCTTAGGCAGAGAGGTTCGCTTCACACCTTGCTTGTCCACACTCAATGGAGGGTCACCAGGTTCTGAAAATTCAACCCTAGCTAACCTAGCGTCTCTGGAGGCAGGGTAATTTTCACCATCGGTAGGAAACCCTGTAACTTTGCAATCCTTTCTTTAGTAGCCATTACTTCCAACCCTTTTACTGTGGCCTTTCCTTCAAACAATGTTTGGAAAAATTCCAATGCAACATCTTCATTAAAACCATTCAGCTTCAGGAAATAATCTAACCACTCACAATTTCTGAACTCGTTTAGGAAAGGTGAATCCTACAGTAATATGTCATGAACTGTGGGTTCATTTAGAATTAACCCACCTCCCATTTTTCAACTTCCTATAGTTAAACAATCAATCTGCAAGGTTTCCCTTCCTACAATCTTCGTCTAAAAGCTAAACTTCTCCTTCTTGCAATGCTGCTAAATTCCCAATGCCAATGTCATCTGAATTTTCCTTTTTGGTGACTTAGGATTATGGCTAGAGCAATAAAGGAAATAAAGGAGTAATAAATGAAAGCTATGATCAAGAAAAATGGCAGCGATTGATATCACCTCACACATGCAAGTTTCCATCTCACTCATAATTCAAATTGGCTCAATTTAAACTTTGTTGACGTGAACCAACATGGACTAGCACATGGACATGGTATTCACACTTCCCCCCCAACTTAAATTTGAGCATGTGTCCTCACATGCGCAATAGTTATGAAAATTTGACAGGATAGGGAATAATTACATGCTATGGAGAACATCTAGATTAATTTACAACAATTAAATGAATGTACTAAAAGACAATTAAGAGATAAAAAATTGATGTGCACGTACCTGAATTCTTGGAATATTTGTTGCAAAGATTGTGGAGAAAGTACCAGTCACCTTTTAAAAAGTTAGTTGAGTAATTAATAAAAATGGAGTAAAATGAAGTGAAGTGGAATGAAGTGAAGTTATGGCAGCGTGATGGAAGAGAGAGAAAGGTGGATATGGATGGGTGGATGGGTGAATGAATGAAGAAGTGGACTACCACAAAAGTGGAAGTCTTTATTATGACAAGTGAGATACCTTAGTTAGCCAGAAGGAGGGACACTAGGTCTACTTCCTTTGACCGCAGGAAGTTTGAGTGTTGCATGTTGAGTGAATTGTTGCATGAATTCCTCCTTGGAAGTTGGCTTGTGATACAACCTGAGGCGATGACCGTTGACAAGCAACTTAAATCTAACTGGGTCAATGGTAGTGAGCTAAACAACACCATTGGGGAAGACTTCATCAACCTCATATGGTCCTAGCCACCGTGTCTATAATTTTCCTATATTATCCTGATACCTTGAGTGGTAGAGTAGTGCCCAGTCACCTGGCTAGA
Organism: Sequoia sempervirens; assembly: GCA_007258455.2. NCBI lineage: Eukaryota > Viridiplantae > Streptophyta > Pinopsida > Cupressales > Cupressaceae > Sequoia > Sequoia sempervirens. The sequence goes on from VDFB02276635.1 coordinate 73,731, forward strand.
ATTTCTTGTCCTTAATAAATTTTTCATGCCATTTTATTCTCTAATTCTGCACTACCTCTATATGATGCAAGGATTCCTTCCTCATTTCATCTAAATCATTGAGCTGCATGATTTTGTCCCTTTGTGCCTTAGAGATATCCATCCCCAAGTCTATTGTAGTCCTAAGAGTCTTATGCTCAAAATCAATGGGCATCATAGTTGTCTTTCCATACAACAACTCAAAAGGAGTGAAGCCTATGGTTGTTTTCCAAGTTGTTCAATAGGCCCAGATAGCTTCTTGCAGCCTGTTTTCCCAATCCTTCCTATGAAAAACCACTGTTTTGGTCATAATGGCTTTAATTTCCTTGTTAGCCACCTCAACTTGGCCATTGGCCTGAGGGTGATGAGTAGACTTCATGTGCCTTATGTTGTACTCATTGACCAATGCTGCAACAAGGGTTGAGGTGAATTGAGCCCCTTGATCAGTTGCTATCTCTCTTGGAACCCCATACCGTGTGAAAATTTCCTCATAAATAAATTCAACAACCTTACTATCTCTTGCATGCTTCATGGCTTTAACTTCTACCCACTTGGTTACATAATCAGTGCATACTAAGATATAGTATTTACCATTTGATGGAGGATCAGTGGGTCCTAAAAAATACAATCCCCACTTGTCAAATGGAGTGAACACTACCTGAGGGTAAAGGGGCATCTCATCAAATTTGGTTGGTCTACCCATCCTCTAGCATCTATCACACTTTATTGTATATCTCCCCGCATCCTTGTGGAGTGTTGGCCAGTAATATCCTATATTCAAAATCTTCATCGTTGTCCTCTTGGCTACAAAATGTCCTTCACATGGTTCATTGTGGCATGCATGCAAAATATCATATGTTTCATCTTCCCTCACACATCTCCTCATGACATGGTGTGGCCTAGTGTAAAACAAACATCCTGCAATCCATGAAAAAGGAAATGATTTTTCAATGAGCACCCTTCTCTCTTTTGGAGAGAAGTGAGGAGGAACTCTCCCTATGACCAGATAGTTAGCTATGTCAACATACCAGGGTGTATGCACACTATTGGAGAATGGATGTTCATTAGGGAAGGAGTCGTCAATGACTTTATTATCCTCTGATGTAGTCAGCCTTGAAAGAAAGTCTACAACAACATTGGCCTTCCTTGGCTTATCCACAATGGTTATGTAAAACTCTTGCATCAACAACTACCTTGCTACCTACCTTATAGAAGGGGTTTATTCATGAGATACCTAATGGCTGCATGATCTGTGTACATGGAGATTTTATAGCCTATTATGTAGTGCCTGAATTTGTTGAGGGAATAGATTACTACCAGGATTTCCTTTTTTGTCACTGTATAATTGAATTTAGCTCCTTACAAGTTTTTGTTGACAAAATAAATAGCATTTTCAATAGATCCTTCTTTCTACCCTAGGACTGCTCCTATGGCATAGTCTAATGCATCTATATGGATGTGGAAATGAAGCTCCCAATTGGGGCCTTTGAGTATAGGAGTGTGAGTCAAAGTTGCCTTCAAATCAGAAAATGCCTTGTTACAGTCTTCAGTCCACTGAAACTCAACATCTTTAGTGAGAAGAGTATACAATGGTGCTGCTATTTTGTTGAAATACTTGATGAAATTCCTATAGTAACCTTCATGGCCCAAGAAACTCCTCACATCTTTTTGTTTTGCAGGTGTAGGAAGATTTTTTATCACCTCAATCTTTGCAGGATCCACTTGAATTCCTTTGTGAGAGATGTAGTGGCCAATGACTACACCTTCCTACATCATCATGAAGCACTTTTCATTGTTTAGAGATAGATTGTGGTCTTCACATATTTGTAGGACACTCCTGAGATTCTCCAATGCTTCATTGAAATCAGCACCATAGGTGGTAAAATCATCCATATAAATTTCCATGCAATCATGAGAGATATCTGAAAATATGCTAATGACTTCCCTCGAAAAGTTGAAGGTGCATTGCATAAGCCAAATGGAAGGAATGAGTAGGAATAATTCCCCCATGGATAGGTAAAGGTGGTCTTCTCCTACTCCTTAGGTGCAATTTGGATCTAGTTATAGCCACTGAATCCATCTAGAAAAGAAAAGTACTTCTTTCTTGCAAGTGAATCTAGAACTTGATATATGAAAGGTAGAGAAAAATGATCCTTTTTTGTGGCAGCATTGAGTTCCCTATAATCAACACAAACTTGCCACTTCCCTCCCTTTTTGGGCACAATCACTAATGGAGACACCCACTGGCTATTTGAAATGGAGTAAATGAATCTTGCATCCAACAATTTTTGTAGTTCTCCTTTTACAATTTCTCTCAATGTAGGGCTAATTCTACTTTGTTGCTACCTCACTAGTGTACAATCATCTCTGATGTAAATCCTATGAGTGCAAAGCTTAGGGTCCAATCCCTTCATATCATGATATTCCCACTCAAATGCATGTTGATGGGCCCTCAATAAGTTTGTTAATGACAACTGCTATTCTTCACTCAATTTGTTGTTAATATTTAGATATTTTCCTTTTGTCACTTGCACTTGTGTAGTTATCTCTACCATAGCTATTTCACTAATGCTTGGTACTTTGAGTTCATGTGGTAGAAATGCATGGGACATACCTATTGTTGCAGGAAGTTCTATTGTAGGAAGAGTGGATAGAAGTGTCTTTACTAGATCAACAAAATGAGAGGATTATATTTCCTCTACTTCACAATGATTCTGAATTATGTTAGACAATACTTCATCTTCCTCTTGAAGCTGCATGAAAGAGATTCTACCTAACATCATAAGTTATGCCACAGAATTAACTTCCTTGGCCTCTTCACCAACATGTGGCCATATGGAATTATCCATGTCATGGGATGGCTGAACAAGAGGGTAGAGAACAAGCTTTTTGGTGCTCTTTCCATCATAAATGGTCATGTCTCTTATCCTGCATCCAATATAGGCATCTATTGTTGCTAACCATGGCCTTCCTAGAATGATAGGGTACCCACCGAGTGTGTCTTTAGGAGAAAGAATCATGAAATATGTTGGGTACTCCCATGAGTCTAGAGTTACCACAAGGCCCTCTACTATACCATTGGGTTTAACAGTTGAACTATCAACAAGCTATAGGACAATAGGAGTAGGTATCATGCTTGCAACATTTAGTTGTTGCAAGATATCCTTGATCATTACATTTATTGCTTCTCCCAAATCAATCAGAGCATTCCTTATTTGAATCCCATTTATGATAGCTCCTACCATAGGACTCCCTGGATCATTATATTTGGGAACAATCACTTTCCCAAGCGTGATGTTAGCCAACTACCACATGAACCATAGTGGGGTCTTTCTTCTTTATGCATGGCTTCTTAAGGCATGCTTCCTTAATTGCTTTGCCATATATTGGAACATATTTTATGGCCTAAAACAGAGGGATATTGACACATACATGTTTCAAATGATCTAGAATGTCGAAGGTTGGTTCCTCTTCTTTTTTTAGTTATTTCCAACCTCTAAGGAAATGGCGATTCTTATTTAGTCTGCTTAATTGGGACTAGTTCATGATTTTCACGTGTATTTGACTGAATGGATTCATTCATATGCTTCTCTTCTTCCATAGGAAGCTCAGTGATTTTTGGGTTTGGAAGGAGCTGGAAAAGTAGTTCATGAATGCAAGTGTATGTCACTTACACTCACGACATATGTAGGGAATTGATTTGGATCAACAGAGTATACTGACTATTGTTTTGGTTTGTTATTTGGGTTAGGTGTGGGTTGAGCTGGTAGATGAGTAGGTTTAGGTGTATTTGAACTTGAGCTAGCAAGAGGAGGCATTATAGTAGGTTGTTGGGGTTGAGAAGGTGGTGACATGTAATTGGTTGTTTGGTTTGGTCATTATTGTCCTCCCCTCCATTGAGATGTTTGCTTCCAATTTCCTGGAGGTGGATGCCAATTCCCTTGAGGTTGCTACCACTAGGGTGGAGAGTTTTGGTGATTAGGCTAGGTATTTGGAGGGTTACTCCAAGGCTTTGGTGGATATCCTTCATAATTAGATGGATATGGGGGCTTCCATTGGTTACCAGATGAATAAGAATTGAAATATGGCCCAGAAAAAGAGAGTGGATCTAGTGGTATACGTTGTCTTGGAGCCCATGGCCTCCTTTGTGCAACATAGTAGACTTGATCCTCTTCAACCTGGTTTGGCTTGAACTCAGGTGGAATCTACTTACTATCAATATTAGCTACCATCTTGCATCTGCAGTCCTTTTTTCTGCAATGGGGGCAATACCCTACCAACATTTCCTCTGCCTCCTCTTGTTTCTTCTTGGCCCAAAGTGTATCCAGCTGAGTAGCTAGATTTTTTATAATATCTTGCTTGAAGTCTTCTAGCAAGTGAGTAATCTCCATTTTTGAAACTCCACTATTAGATGAATTACCCATAAAGGATTGGTAAACTCTCCCTTTCTTTGAATCTTCCCTAGAGTAGTTCTGACATATCTTCTTGATATCCTCCCAAGGAACTTGGGAGATATCTCCTCCTCCCATCAAGTCCAAGGCATTAGTGCAACTATCATAAATTCCTCTTAGAAAAAGCAGCTTTTTTTATTCTTCATTGAGTGTATAATGTGGAAATTTCTATAGAAAAAACATAAACCTTGCAATGTAATCCTCCAGGCTCTCATCTTCCTTTTGTTGCATCCTAAAAATGTCATCTCCCCTCAAGTCACTGCCCCTGCAATATTCCTTGTACTTCTCAAGGAACTTTGTCTTCATGTCCTCCCAAGTCTCCACAATGTTTCTTCCTAGGCTCATGAACCATCTTAATGCAACCTCTTTCAAGGTGATAGGGAATAGCTTGAACCTATGGGCATCGGTGGTATAGTCATAAATCTTGTAGAGTATGTCAAACTTGAACAAGAAAGTATCGGGATCTTTTGTGACAAGTCCATAGAACTTAGGAAGGACTGAAGTAGGGATTTTTTTGAGGTTGTCAACTTCATTCTGATGAGAAATGGGGAAAGGAAAAGCTGGTTGGTTAGGTTTGTTCCTATTTGCATCACTCATGCCTACCTGATGTAGTTCCAAAGCAAAGGGATTCTCAATCTAATTTTGGTCTTCAAAGGAAATTTTAGAACTAGTCAGATCAGGGAATGCATCAACAAAGGGGTGTGACTCTTCTTCTTCTTCTGCTCTTTGTAGATTCAAATGCTCATCTAGCTGGAATGGATCAAGGTTATTAGGAAAGAATCTCCCATGAGCATCTCTCCTCCTTCCTCTATGCATACAGTATCAACTCACTATTAGCCAGCTCACACAAAGAATTGGAAAAAGAATGGTGGATCGTTACTTTCCTAAATGAGGGGTATACTAAGAACAAACTTTCAAAAATACTACAACAATAAAAACTATCAATGACTCCAAAGAGCTCCCTTGTTTGACACCATCCTCGACAATGACACCAAAAATGTTGCCCTCCTACAATGATCTAACAACTAAGCCCTTACAACTGTGATTTAGAGATTGGAAATATAATCTGAATAGCTATCTCAATCATCATGAAGGTGCATTTAACTTGTCAACCCAAGGACAAAATTGAAATGGGTCAACACAGTATGTGACTAGGAATCCAAAGTAGCCATATTCATCCTACAACTAAGAAAAACATAATGCTGAAAGTAAATTGCTTGGAAAGAAATAACATAAGTGTTGAGCATCAAACAACAACTATACTAAGCTAAAATGCATGACAAAAATGAAAATCTAAGCAAACAAACATGAAACTACTCTATCTGCTTTGGTTGTAGGAACAAACCGTGCCAAATTCTTAACTAATTACTTAGCAGAGAGTAACAACAAAGCTAAAGGATGGAATGCTCACCAAGTGGACCCCCTTGGATGAGTATCCCTTAAGACAAGTGTAAACTCAAATGCATGAACTTACAACTTGATTTTATTCATTAGAAAACACAAGTACAATAGAGCAGCATAATTGTATTACTTGAAAAATAAAGAATGCAAGCGCATCATCAGATTAATCAACCTTTTGAGAAGGAGCATTTGAGTCTTATTTATAGGAAGAAAACTACTAACTAACTACCTAGCAAGGCGGTCAACTCCAACAAATTAGGAGGATGCCACTTTAGGGAAAGCATGAAAAGTGGAGAGGAGGTTATGCATGTGTGGAATCTGATCAAGCATGTTTTCCTTAACATAGATATAGCACAACAGTAACTCCTATATTTTCTCAACAAAGAATTAAGACTAGTTACAAGGTGGTTATAAATCTTTGATTTAAACTAGAAATCTCCCTCTTGCTAAGAGTCTTCCCTCCATTTGACCTTCGAACGATCACCTTGTTGACTTTGATGGTGAGTGACCAACTGGAAAAATCTTCCTCAATTTTGTAGGCTGCTAATTATATCTGTATAACAATATTAGTATGCACAACAATTGCATATATGTAACTATCTTAAAGTAACATTCATTAATCCACATGTAAAATTAACATAGATAGTTCATATAGCATGTCAATGTCATTTAAAGGTTACAAAAATAGCTTATGCTCAATGTCTATTATTTTTCAGGAAATATCATAAAAAGGTCAGCATCCAAGAATCAAAGCCTATGAAAACTATAGCAAATAGATAATAAATTCCATCAAAATTGAGTCATAAACTAGACTCATCACTCCCCCTAACCTAAGGCTTTGTTGGTCCTCCAACAGAGGAAGGGTTGTTCTTCTACTTAGTCAATGCCCTAAAGTTTGCAACTATTAGCTGTCCTACATCAGTTCTTGTAGTTCGTGAATTAGGGTCCCAATTGAACCCTTGTTGTTTGTCCAACCTGCTCCATCTCTGTCTCTCTGCAACTATCTCATACTGATAATACCTGAAATTTGGCATAGAACATAATAGGATAGGTGGATAAAAAGTTAATGGAATCTTGAATTGTCCCTTTGTCCTTCCAATCTATATATATCTATCAACTCTCTTACCTGCTATACCATAGTTCTGTAGAGAGTGAGGCTCAACTTGTTTTAATTCATCAGTCAGACTATTCCACCTCTATGCCAAATATCCCTTTATAGGTTCTCTTGTGGTTTTTGCTACTCATATTCTCTATAAACTACTCTCTCAGGTAGGATTCTACTGCCATAGCTTGGTCTGTAAAAAATTTTGTGCCAATCACTGAAAATGTCCCATGGGTTCCTAGATTCAACTTTGATGGATAGGGGAGTGTTGGATTCTATTTTCCTATAAGCCCTAAACTGTTGTCCCCAACTAATCTCATTTTGTATCCAAGACATAAATTCCCTTAATTGGAAATCCCCAACATACAACAATGGATTCCAATCATGATCTTGGGACACAACATAATTATGCAAATATAATTCACACAACAAAGTCTTCATTTCAGGAGGAGCAATCCGATAAGCATTGAAAAATTCAAGAAGAGTGTCAATGGAAGGATTCAAACCCAAAACAATCCTTGCTAGTTTAAAAGAAAGATGCTTCTCCTTCAAATATAGAGCATAGACCATTGGAGGAGTCTTGTACTTTAATATCTGAGGTACTAAGGCTGCCATATTGTCCACCTTTTCCTTTAAAGCAACAATTTATGCATTCTTATCTTCAATCTCTTCATCTCTCTTTTGAATTTCCTTCTTCAACCTGCATTTCTCCTCTTTCCATTCTTCTTCCCTCCTCTGTATCTCATTCCATAAATTCATAGCTACCATGTGCATTGAAAAATCGAAGGGCGTATGTATTCCTACCAAAAAAATTCCTGGCACTAATGCTTGCTCTTCATGTAGCATTGGCTTGAATTTGTGAGGTGATATCAACCACTGCCATTTTTCTCGATCATAGATTTCATTTATTACTCCTTTACTGCCTTTATTGCTCTTTTCATACTCCTAAGTCACCAAAAAGGAAAATCCAGACAACATTGGCATTGGGAATTCAATAGCATTGCAGGAAGGAGAAGTTTAGCTTTCAGCTGAAGATTGTAGGAAGGGAAACCTTGTAGAGTGATTGTTTAATTTCTGGCAGGTGAATAATGGGATGTGGGTCAATTCAAAATGAACCCATGGTTCATGACGTATTACTACAAGATGCACCTTGCCTGGCTGAGTTCAAAAATTGCAGGTGGTTAGATTATTTCCTAAAGATGAATGGTTTTAATGAAGATGTTGCGTTGGAATTTTCCTAGACATTGTCTGAAGGAAAGGCCATAGTAAAAGGGTTAGAAGTAATGGCTACTGAAGAAAGGATTGCAGAAGTTACAGGGTTTCCTGCCGACGGTGAAAATTTCCTTGCTTCCAGAGATGTCAAGTCAGCTAGGGCTGAATTTACAGAACCTAGTGACCCTCCATTGAGTGAAGACAAGCAAGGTGCAAACAGAACCTCTTTTCCTTGGCCATGGAAGCAAGTAGTTGTTCATGTTGTGAAGTACATTACCTACGAAGGTCATCAGTTGAATCTACATTCTGTGCACTTCAAACTTCTGAATCATATGAGACACGAGAGGAGAATGAATGTGCCAAATTTTCTATACCACCTTCTCTCAATCATGGTGGCTAAGACCCAAAAAGGTAGGGATAATTTTGTTTCCCACCATTGTCTGATCAAATTGTTAGTTGAGAAGTCTTTGCATGATGTGTCTGATATGACTTGGGAAGAATTCTTAAATATTGATCAAATTAGACTAGAGCATTTGCGACCTATGGTTTTCTCTCAACCTCGTAGATTAGGAGGAGAGTGAGTTTTGTTGAAGCCACTCCTAGAACCTCAACTCCTAGTGCAAGCCCTAGTGTAAACCCTCCTATAGCTTAACAAACCATAGAGATTAGTTCTTCTGAGGCAGAGCATTTAGACAAAGAAAGTTCCTCTTCAGATTCTGATGATGATGTTCCTCTTGGCATCCTAATTCAAACTAGGGCACAAAAGAAATAGATAGAAATAAGGAAGGGTAAAGCTAAAAAGAAAACTACAGGAAAGGAAGTGCCAAGCTCTAAGAAATGGAAGGCTGACACTGTTCTTCTTGCAGCTGAAGAAAAACATGAGAGCCCTCCTAGAAAATCAAGAAAAACCGGTCCAACCTTTGGTGTGTCTCTATAGGAAAGCCCTAGGACTAGAGAAACATCACAAGAGGACACAGAGGCCCCAATGGGGCAGGTGAATGTTGGAGAAAAGGACATATTTGAGGAAGAAACAAATGTAACATTGGCAGACCTTGATGCCATCACTGAACAAGTTGAGAATCAAGAGTATGAGGAAAATCGGGAGCTCTTATAGCAAGAGCAAGAACAAGAGGCCCTACATCCAGAACTAGGAGAAAAGTTAGCACCCCTACAACAGGAATTGGTTGAACATTCAGAAACCCTCCACCCAGTGCTACATGAAGAGCAAGCATCAGTGCCAAGAAATTTTTTGGTAGGAATACATAGGCCCTCTATTTTTTCAATGCACATGGTAGCTATGAATTTATGGAATGAAATACAAAGGAGGGAAGAAGAATGGAAAGAGGAGAAACACAGGTTGAAGAAAGAAATTCAAAAGAGAGATGAAGAGATTGAAGATAAGAATGCATAAATTGTTGCTTTAAAGGAAACAGTGGACAATATGACAACCTTAGTACCTTAGATATTACAATGAAGGAATCCTCCAAGGGTCTATGCTCTATATTTGAAGGAGAAGCATCTTTATTTTAAACTAGCAAGGATTGTTTCAGGTTTGAATCCTTCCATTGACACTCTTCTTGAACTTTTCAATGCTTATCAGATTGCTCCTCCTGAAATGAAGAATTTGTTGTGTGAATTATATTTGCATAATTATGTTTTGTCCGAAGATCATGATTGGAATCCATTGTTGTATGTTGGGGATTTCCAATTAAGGGCATTTATGTCTTGGATACAAAATGGGATTAGTTGGGGACAACAGTTTAGGGCTTATAGGAAAATAGAATCCAACACTCCCCTGCCCATTAGAGCTGAATCTAGGAATCCAGGGGATATTTTTAGTGATTGCAATGGAATTCTTTACAAACCAAGCTATGGTAGTAGAATCCTTCCTAAGAGAGAAGCAGTTTATAGAGAATATGAGGAGGTAGCAAAAACCACATGAGAACCTGTAAAGGGATATTTGGCATAGAGGTGGAACAATATGATTGATGAATTAAAAAAAGTTGAGCCTCACTCTCTACAGAACTATGTTGCAACATGTAAGAGAGTTGACAGATCTATATAGATTGGAAGGACAAAGGGACAATTTAGGCTTCCATTAACTTTTCAGCCACCTATCCTATTATGGCCTATGCCAAATTTTAGGTATTATCAATATGATATAGTTGTAGAGAGATAGAGATGGAGCAGGTTGGACAGACAACAAGAGTTCTATTGGGACCCCAATTCATGAATTGCAAGAATTGATGTAGGAAAATTGATAGTTGCAAACTTTAGGGCATTGACCAAGCAGAAGAACAACCCTTCCTCTGTTGGAGGACTAGCAAATCCTTAGGTTGGGGGAGTTATGAGTCCAATTTATGACTCAATTTTGATAGAATTTATTATCCATTTTTTGTAGTTGTCATAGACTTAGATACTTGGATGCTAACATTTTTATGATATTTCCTCAAAACCATAAACATTGGGCATAAGCTATTTTTGTAACCTTTAAATGACATTGACATGCTATATGAACTATCTATGTTAATTTTGCATGTGGATTAATGAATGTTACTTTAAGATAGTTACATATATGCAATTGTTGTGCATACTAATATTGTTATGTAGATATAATTAACAACCTACAAAATTGAGGAAGATTTTTCCAGCTGGTCACTCACCATCAAAGTCAACAAGGTGATTGCTCAAAGGTCAAATGGAGGGAAGAATCTCAGCAAGAGGGAGATTTCTAGTTTAAATCAAAGAGTTATAACCGCCTTGTAACTCATCTTAATTGTTTGTTGAGAAAATATAGGAGTTATTATTGTGCTAGATCTGCATTAAGGCAAACATGCTTGACCAGATTCCACGCATGCATAACCTCCTCTCCACTTTTCATGCTTTCCCTAAAGTGGCATCCTCCTAATCTGTTGGAGTTGAACACCTTGCTAGGTAGTTAGTAGTTTTCTTCCTATAAATAAAACTCAAATGCTCCTTCTCGAAAGGTTGATTAATCTGATGATGTGCTCGCATTCTTAGTTTTTCAAGTAATACAATTATGTTGGTCTATTATACTTGTGTTTTCCAATGAATAAAATGAAGTTATAAGTTCGTGCATTTGAGTTTACACTTGTCTTAAGGGATACTCATCCAAGGGGGGCCACTTGGTGAGATTTCCATCCTTTAGCTTAGTTGTTACTCTCTGTTCAGTAATTAGTTAAGAATCTGGCACGGTCTATTCCTGTAGCCACTAGAATTCTATTTTGTAATTGTTCTTGTAGTCAAAGCAGACAATGTAGTTTCATGTTTGTTTTCGCAGATTTTCGTTTCTGACATGCATTTCAACTTAGTATAGTTGTTGGTTAATGCTCAACACTTATGTTATTTCTTTCCAAGCAATTTAATTTTAGAATTATGTTTTTCTTAGCTATAGGATGAATATGGCTACTTTGGATTCCTAGTGCACATACTGTGCTGACCCATTTCAAGTCTACATCCCTTGGTTAACAAGCTAAATGCACCTTCATGATGATTCAGATAGCTATTTAGATTAGATGTCCAATCCCTGAATCACAGTTCTAAGGGCTTAGTTGTTAGATCATTGTAGGAGGCCAACAAAAAGCGATTAAAGAAATTCTTGAACTAAACCATCTAATTAAACAATTGTATATAAAAACACAAGGAAGGAAACCAAAATAGATTAACACTGTGCACATAAACGAATATCTAGTTGACCTTCTCGCTAGAAAAACCTCAAACCCAAAATATGATGACCTAGGTAGTCCACTCATAACAGTGAAAATCAATGAGGTAGGAATACCTAATGCACTTATGGACTTGGGAGCGACCATTAATGTGATGATGGTGGATGTTATGGAGAAATTGAGGCTCACTGATTTGTGTCCCACAACTACTGTATTGCAAATGGAAAATCAATCCATAGCTATTCCCTAAGGTGTACTAGGAAATTTTCTTGTTAAGGTAGATGGCTGGGAATATCCAATAGACTTCCAATAATCCAATCCCTCACACCCAAGGATAGTTATCCGATAATATTAGGTAGACCTTGGTTAGCTAAAATTGCAGCCAAGATTGACTATAGAGAAAAAGGAATGACCATTTCACATGGTCCCAATGTCAAACCCTTATTCCTGTATCCTCCTACTCAACTTGTTGAACATAACCAAGTTTGGGTTGATGAACCAAATAGTGTTGACAAACAAGAGAATCTTGGCTCACTTGTTATGGTAGTCATTAAACAACATGGTGAAGAGTTGGAAAATAAACTAGAAAACAATATGTAAAATCTTACTGTAGACTCAAGTGATGAAGAAATTTTAGAAGTGGAAGAGATTTTAGGACATCCAATCAACATTTATCACACCAAATTTGATTACACCAATTTCACAGGGTTACCTTGTCCCCTGACTAATATCATTCTAAAAACATATAAAATTTTCAAAGATATTTCAAGACTTCATAGAACTATACTGCACAGTTTTCCTCTCAACACCTTAACCAGAGAAGTTTATAATATCACCTCCAACTACCCGGGAGTTAAAACCCTCATGTTACTACCAGTAAAAACTTTAAATATCAACAACTAGTTGACAGAGTCAGAAGAGCTTAAATTGTTTGATGTTTTGGTAAATTGATCTAAAGCTTTTGCTTGGGATTATATAGACATGAGAGGAATACACTCAAGTGTTTGTACCCATCACATATATACTGAAGATGTTAGACCTATTTGTCAACCACAGTGAAGACTCAACTATGCTCTCAAATAAATTGTTAAAACGGAAATTGAGAAACTCCTGCAAGTAGGATTTATCCATCCCATCTTTAACAACAAATGGGTTTCACCTCTGGTAGTTGTTCCAAAGAAAATTCGGAATTGGAGAGTGTGTGTCGACTATAGGGAGCTCAAAAAAGCTACCTATAGAGATTACTTCCCTTTACCTTTCATAGACTAAGTTTTGGATACCTTAGCTGGAAGGAAGTATTTCTCATTCCTGGATGGATTAAGTGGATATAACCAAATAAAAGTAGTAGCAGAAGTCCAAGATAAAAACAACTTTTACTTTCACTTGGGGAACATTCATATATCATGTCCTTCCCTTCAGGCTATGCAACACTCCTACAACATTTCAGAGAGCTATTTTGGCCATATTTTTTGATCTTTTGAATGATTGTGTGGAAGTCTACATGGACAACTTCACTATGTATGGTTCCACTTTTATAAGGGACTTCAAAATTTGGACAAGGTATTGAAGCATTGTGAGAACCATCAGCTATCTCTAAGTCATGAAAAATGCCTAATAATGCTGGAACAAGGGATAGTGTTGGGATGCCACATTTTAGTTGAAGGGATAAAATTGGATCCTAAGAAAATTGAGGTAATACAACAACTAGCAACTTCAAAAAACCAAACTGACGTCAGAAGTTTCTTAGGACAAGCTAGATACTACCGGAGATTCATAGAAAAATTTAGCAAGATTACAGCCCCAATGTTTTCCCTTCTCCAAAAGGATGTAGATTTTTTCTGGATGGAAGAATGCCAAACATCATTTGAGATCATTAAGGAGAAACTCACCTCTGCTCATGTCCTACATGGACCATATTGGAACCTTTCATTCCATATTTATGCAGATGCTTCTGATGATGCTATTGGAGTAGTTTTAGGTCAGGAGGATGAGAATGGAGGAAAGTATGCCATCTATTTAATTAGTAAGAATTTGACTCCCACTGAATGAAATTACACCACTATGAAGAAATAATTCTTAGTTGTGGAGCATGCAATCAAAAAATTTCACATTATATTATAGGGTATAAAGTAACTATGTTCATAGACCATTTAGCTATCAAGTACCTAATGAATAAAACTATAGTGAAAAGAAAAATAATCAAGTGGTTATTGCTTTTACAAGAATTCAATGTAACCATCATTGATAAACTTGGGAAAGCCAACGCAGTCACAAATTTATTTTCTCGAATTAAGAAAGACAATGGATATTGTGCTCCTATGCAAGATGAATTCCCAAATGAAAATTTATTTTCCATCTCCATTAAAACCCCTTGGTTTATTGACATGGCCAACTATCTAGCCACTTCAGAGTTTCCACCAACCTTTATGTCAAAATAAAGGAAACACCTCATTCAAGAAAGTGCTCGGTTCAATGGATTAATGGAATGCTATTTCGATATGACCCTAATATGATTTTACGATGTTGTGTCAGATCAGATGAAACATATGGCATCCTTAGAGCCTTCCATAATGACCCCTCCAGAGGCCATTACTCTGCTAAGAGGATGTCCCATAAAATTTTAGGTACAGGATATTACTGGCCCTCTATGCATAAAGATGTGAAAAACTATGTTCATCGTTGTGATGAATTCCAATGAGTAGGAATACCCACTGCATCCAATGAAATGCATCTATAACTGAAGGTAGTTTTTGAACCATTTGAAAAGTGCGTATTGGATTTTATTGTTCCTATAGACCCTCCTTCACAAGGAAAATAATATATTTTAGTTTATACTGACTATCTGACTAAATGGGTGGAAGTCCAAGCCCTAAGAGTTAGTAGGAAGAACAAGTTGTTTATTTCTTGTATAATAGGATTTTTCTCAAATTTGGAGCCCCTAGAACAATTGTCACAAATCAACTAACCCAGTTTATATCTAAAGTTTTTCTAGCCTTTACTAATCATTTCCATGTAAGCCATAAAAGTCATCGCCCTGTCACTCACAAGAAAATGGTCAAGTAGAAGTCACTAACAGGGAAATTGAGAATATTTTAACAAAAATAATTTCATCAGGGAGAAGAGACTAGGCCAGAAAATTACCAAAATTTGTTTGGGCTTATAATACAACCTGGAAATAAACTACTGGTTTTACTCCTTATGAGTTAGTTTTTGGGAAGAAATCTCTTCTACCCATTGAATTTGAACTTCAAACTCTTAGAACGACAATGGAGTTAAGCTTAGACCTCAAACAGGACGAGGTTGAAAGAGTCCTACAACTCAGTGAACTAGATAAACTCCTTTTAGAAGCTATCCACCAAACTGAGCTAGTTTAACAACAAAAAAAAGCCTGGCATGATAAACACATAAAATAAAGAGAGTTCCACAATGGGGATTGGGTGTTGTTATTTGATTTATGATATAAATATCACCAAGGGAAACTAAGTACTCATTAGTTGGGTCCATATGAATTTTTTTAAGTATTTCCAAATAGAGCAGTACAACTCAAACCCATTGATGGTGACACTTGAACTCTTGTAGTCAATAGTCATCGATTACGAATCTACCACAAACCTGTTAACAAGGAGGAATTTACGAGAATGGTAGAAATTCAAGGATAAATACAATTCATTGACTCTGCTATGGTAGAGCCAATGTAATGTTCGGTTTAAGAGCTAAAAATAAGTAAATAATAATAATAAAATAATAAAAAATAAAAAATAAAAAAAATATTCACATGCGTATGTATTTATAACCACTTAAGAGCATTTCTTTTGTACTTTTTATCTTTTGGACTTGGCTAAATTTTGTTTCTATCTTTCAGGACTTTATTTTAATTGAATACAAATTCTGGTGCATCTTGCAACGATGCTCTAGAACTTGTTCATTCAATTGGTTCCATTTCTTGGCTTGTTCCTACAGTCCATCGCATCTTTCAGCGATTCTATGAAACATATTTATTCCAATGTACTTCATTTTGTTTGTTGCTGCATTTCAGTGGAATCTTTCAATGATGCTCAAAAATTGTATTCCTGCATTCCGACGACATCTTTCAACAATGCTTTAGAATTTTGTTCTTGCATTCTGGCAACATCTTTTAGTGATGCTCCAAAATTTTGCTTCTTTTTTCCCAACCGCATCTTCCAGTGATGCTCCAAAGTTTTGTAATTACCTTTCTCTACAAATTCTCTGATAGTTCTGACAACATACCCATGCACATCATTAAATTATGCCATCACTTCTGAAATTTACGCCCTACACTACCATCTTTTACCATAATAAATCAAAATTATTCACTAGTAGAATTTGGCAAATAAATGACTACATGACTAAAAATTTTAGTCACACGACTAAAAATTTTAGTCACGTGACTAACACTAGTAGTATTTGGAAAATAAATGACTAATTTGGTCATTTATAAGTGACTAATTTGGCCATCGGATAAAATCACAACTAAATGACTAATATTAGATAAATAAAAATGACTAAATAAATGACTATATAAATAACTAAATAAATGTGCTCATTATTGAAATCTTGGCCATAATTTTCATTTTAGTTTGAGAATTATGTTAGGGTTAGGGGTGGAATCACAACTAAATAATTGGTCAGACAAATAAAAATGACTAAATAAATGACTATTACTCTATTCTTTTTTCTTTTGAATTTGATCATAATCCATAGAACTTAAGCCCCCCTCATGGGACCCCTACCTAAGCGGTCCATTTGGCCGCCTAGGTTGCTTGATGCACCAAAAATACCTATTCCGCGGAAGACATTGCCTTTCGGTACTCATAATCACCTTATCATGTAATCACTTGGATCTGCATTATTATAACAGTTAACTATAATAGTGTTTCCAACTCTTTTATATCATTGTTATCAAACTTGGTGTTGTTCATTGAAAATCACTATTATTAGGCTTCAATAGCCATTATCCCATTGTGACATAAATGCCACTATTTTTGGACCCTCCATTGTGTTAATATTACATGGTAAGTTGATCTTCATCCTTTATCTGATGTTGCGTATCACTGTTCTTGCCACTACTACATAAAAAGGGAGTTTAAGACATTAATTTAAGACAAAATATTACTTTTGTCTTAAATATATATTTTATGTTTAAATTATATTTTTAATTCTTTAATTGTCTTAAATTAAGACAATAAAAATAATAATTTTTTAAAATATTTTTTTTATTTCCCCCTCATGCATTTTCCTTTTCCCTCCATCATTCAGCACTAACCGAGGAGATTGTAGCATGAGCATATGAAAATTGATTTGCAGGTGAATTTTCAGGAAGAAAACATGGGTTATGAGGAGTTTTGAAGACAAACATCATTTTTTTCTTACAGTTGGCAATTAGGGATTTATCAATTTTAACAAGTTGCCATGGATCAGTTGCTCCCAACACCTCTGCTACTGCTATTACAGGTGTTGCACTTCAGCCGAGGTTGTGCGGTGTTGCTTATCCCTCCGTGACTAGTGGTGTCGACATCATTTTGTCACTTGTGTAGGATCAATATATACATCCCCCTTAAATGCTACTAGTGTTGGTCATTTTTACCCTAGTCACCAGATCAGATCTTGCTAAGGTAAGCTGCTACTTCTCATTTCTACTCTGTTTTGGAAAATGAAAATTTTGTATTGAGTACATCAAGGGTTGAGAGAGATCAATGTTATTGTTCTTCTCCTTAAAGTAAAGTTAAATTTAATAACACTGCACAGTGGAATCCAGATACATGATATTATATCTAAATGTGAAAATCTAAAATCTTTTAGAGTAAAAGTTGTTGACCCTGCCTAAAAAATAGGTACAAACCTCATTATTTGCTTCTGTTTGTTTTTTCCTTCATTATTTACTACAATCATCACATAGTTTGATATACCTAGAAAACAACACTTATATGAAAATACATAAAAACTTTCAAGAAAATGTAGCATCACTTTTGTTGAAAATTCATATAAGTTGAATTCCTAAGGTTCACTCCATGCATATGCAAGTATTGTCTTTCTATTTGTATCATGCATGAACGGAAGACCTACAAGGTTTCCCTCTTGCATGCCCACTGATATGCTCATTCTAGATCTTATCAATTTATCATGTTCCTGCTTCTTTGCTCCTTTGTTCTAATTACATGTCTTTTCATTGTTATCAGTCTGATTCAATGTTAATTTATCTCATCTCACATTCATCTAAAACAACTTGCAAAATGATCATCTAATCTTAGTGAAAAGACACAGAGATGATGCACATGCAAACCAACACATTGAGCAATTGGAGCAAGAAAATAGAGATCTGCGGAGGCTCTTAATAATTGCAAACTCTGAGTCTTCACTTTAAAACCATATACAAGTTATAAGTACTAGACATATTGTACATTGTACTATACTCCAATATGAAAATATCTTAGTCCACCCACATGTTACTGAAGATTCAAAAAGATATAGGATATGTTTCAAGTTTGTTTAAGTCTTGGAAAATTAGAAGCATATCGGTTTTGTTTTAAGTTTTTGTTTCAACTTGTCTCTTATGTTTCCTTGGCCTTTTGCAAGTCTAAACTACCATGCATTTTATATATATTTGTCCCTCTATTGGATAAACAACTGGAGTAAGTCATATCTAGTAGTAATAAATATGCAATCATATTTTCTTAATCATTAAGTTACAATCAGTTGATTTTAAGTTAATGTATGTGTTTTAGTATTTACAATCTGTTTTGCAATAAGGTATTCAATATTATTCATGTTACTCCCATGTTGTGTCCTAGCTTGACACCAACCATGTATAGTTGCCTTTTTTCTTTTTTTCACTTTTGGTTTTATTCTTCACTAGATTTATTGTGGAATATGTACCATAGTTATTATTAAAGGACCATAAAGCAGTTTTGATGATTTGTGCTGAACTAGATATACAATTTATTTTCATCACAAGTAGTTACTACATTGTAAGTAATAACTAAGTTGGTAAACCATTCATAGCTGTAAGATTTTTCCTGTCCTGCATCTGAAAATTATTTTCTTGGAGTTTATACTTACCCATATTAGTGAGGGCTAGACACTTATCATCAAGCTGTAAATGGGAATTGCTTGATAGGGATTAAATAGAAGCCTGGATTTATTTTATAAGCAGTGTTTAATGCTCAATATTGACTATTGTAGTAACATTTCTGGTCCTTTAGCTACCTACCAAGATGTTCCCTTAAGGGAAAGGGGTATGGCTTGAGGACTAATTGAATGCGTTACTGGCTCCTGCAACTGGGATGCTCCAAATTTGAATTTTCTAGCCCCTCATAGTCTCACAAGGATTGTCCTTATGCATGTGAATGACACATCACTTGGCCTCATTTTTTGGTAGCTAAAAATCCCTCCTTTAGGGATTCAGTGTGTTTTCTTTTAATGCCTTCTTCATGTTTTCTTTATGTGTCTCTTCTTTGTATTAAGTTTTATGTTTTTCATTTAACTCGAATATCTATCAGGACAATCTACCAGATAAGATTTCCACAAAACCCACAAAATGGTTTGGTCAAGGCAATTGACAAAACATAGCTCATATGGATTAGTTAGGACTTGAACATAGGACCTTCCATTTGTTGCTGGAGTGCTTTATTAACTAAGCTACATATCCCCCTTTGGCTAGTCCATCATCAATTCAGATGTGGTTTATTTACAACACCCACTCTTAAACCACATTGTAGGTGCTTGGGGCTCCTAACCTAACTTTGATACTACATGTCAAAATATGACCAATTAGGATAAAAATCTAGTGTTTTCCATTCACTACTAGAATACTGTAACAATAGAGCTACTGCCTTCTCTTTGGACAGCCTATTGTAGTCCAAGTGTGACTTATTTACACCATTGATTACAAGTCTATATTTGGATTACATGTCAACTCACTTTTCAATAACTCTCTTTGAGTCACACTATAGATGTTTAGAAATTTAAGCTTGGCCTAACTCTGCTTTTCTGGGCTCTAATCACATGTTAAACTTTCCATAGATCAGTTAGAAGTTAAATTTAGGGCCTCCCATTTGTTATTGAGATGCTCTCATTGAACTATTAGTTCTCTTGTTGACCATTCTATCTTTATCACAGGTGTAACTTATTTTGCAATAGGCATTAATCATATGATCTCAAATTCTAAAAGTTGTACAACTAAACAATAATAAGACTTATAGGTTGACTAGAGAGTTTTGGACAATTAATTTGATTTTAATTTTTAAGATTATGTTTAGTTACTTGGCTTTGGTGTAGAACTGCAATAAATGCTTTCTTCATGTATTGTATTGGATTTGTCTTAAGCGTTATTATACTTTATTAATTTTTAGGCACTAAAATTATTTCAATTTCAATTTCTTCGAATGCAATCAAAACCCCAATTTTATTTTTATTTTTTGGAATGTGTGAATATAATTGAAATCATTAAGTCAAAGGTCAACTACATTATTGCTTAAAGATTCGTTTAGAACTCCAAGAGTTTTTTCTACTTAGCAGATTATAACATCTTTCTATTGAGTGAATTGAGACTGCCTAGATCTACTTAGTTAGTCACTCTCTCTCACAAGTTTTCTAGTGATTTTCTAGAGTTTCTATAATTATCTAAGAGCTTCAGCAATGATTATGCAATTTTGTAATGATTTTTTGAGAGCTTCAGTGATGATTGTTTAATTTTCTTTGCCTCTAATGTGCATTTTGTCCACAACAATTTATTAAATAGTATGCCATACTAACAACCATTTCACATCCTTGGGTAATGCAGCCACTACATTAATTGGTTTTCATCTCCTTGTGACTTCTCTAGTGGGGTTCATCTCATAGACACTAGGATACTCATCTTCAAATAAACATGTTCCCTTCTGGGAATTCTTTTGGTTTTCCATAGTTGGAAACATCTCAATTGTAGGAATGAATTTGAGCCTCATGTTGAACTCCGTGGGATTCTATTAGGTTTATTACACAAATTATTAATGATCTCACTTATACATTGACGAGGATGAGTCTCTTTTCAATTTAGCTTTTAAATAGTTAATAATCTCCTTTGCTTTAATTTCTGCAGATTTCAAAATTAAGTATGATCCCAGTTGTCTATGTAATGGAATGGTTTCTCCATAGTAAACAACACTCTAGAGAAGTCAAGACAACAGTATTTCTCGTAGTCATGGAAGTAGGCATCTGTACGGTCACATATGTTAAACTAAATGACAAAGGATTAATAGCAGGTATAGCAGTTGTTTTCTCTTCATCACTTCAGCAAATAGTAAGTACAACTTTTTCCATTCAATTAGAATTTCCAAAACTATTTCCAAATGATAGCTGGCATAAGGTTCTTTAGTCACTTTCTCTTTTGTTTTCTAGTTTATTCTTTTTGATGATGAATTATTGAATGTAATTTAAAATATCTTTTCAACAAGTCTATTTTCCATGGTTTCATGTCTACCAATAGTTTGATAATTGACAACATTGTCTAGGCAGGAGATAATTTAGCAATTAGTTTGACATTTGATAAATTCTAGCATCACGTTTGACATATGAGTGGATGGAGTGTCATAGCAATTATGAGTAGCATTGGGGAACATAAGGATAGTCTATATTCAACCAGTAGCTGATTTGTATTTCTTCATTTATATGCTCCTTTTAGAGATGGAAAAATATATGTTTATGGTTTTGATAATGCTTGAAAGGCTTGCATCAGCCATAGAGAAGATTCCAAAGATTGCCTCTCTTCAAAATCAAAACCAATAGCTATGAAAAATATACCATATGATGCTTCTGCTATGGAGATGATAGACAATGGATCATAAAAAGGAAATGTAAAAGACAAAAAGTGAAAGATGTCAGTCTTAAGGACAATAATAATAGAGTATGAGGTGACTGTCATAATAAAGAAGACATGCCAAAATTCTGTGAGCCTGTTTTTAACAAGAGATTCATTCAATCTCATTGCTCTTAGAAAGACAGTCCTAATTTCCAAAAGAAAAAAAAGATAAGAGAGACAACCCTTGTCAAAAGGTTTAATGAGATAGTGAGAATGGTAAGAAGAAAGATGGCAATAACTTTGACAGTAGATTTTCAAGTAGGATCATAGGGCAAGACAATATGGTAGGGTATAGTAACCATCTCAAGGTACTGGAAAAGGTTGTAGCAGTCATCAAATACCAGTACCATGTAAAGGATAGTCCAAAGAGTTGGTACAGTTGATCTGTGCAAGAGAAGCAAATTCACAAAGAGCACAAACCTAAGACAGTCATAAACACACTCATGACAAACATGCACAGTGTCATGAAACAGGTATGAAAAATGGAAGAGAGATTATGTGACTGTGCTTGTATGTTGTGAGGGGAATCATTGGGTTTGTTGAAACCCTTGTCCTTTTGTGCAAACCTAGGTCTAAAAAGGGAAGGGTAATCATGTCAAATGCACAGTGACAAAGATTGCAAGGAAGGTCACCTGTAGAAAACCCAGATCAACATGTAGAAGCAAAGGGTGGTGACAAGTAAAGAATCAAAAGGACTGTGCAAAATCAATAAGTGATAATCATGACATTTTGGCAGACTTGTGAGGAGAATGACTAAAAGTAGTAGTAATGGATGTGTTAATGGTTGCAACTTTAGTTACATTAAACTTCCTTGCAGAAAGAGACTTTTTCACTTCACCTTATAACTTTTTAAAGTTTTGTAAACTTCAAAAAAAAATTACTTCGTTACCACCTCACACAAACTGAGCACTTGTCATGCAAACCCAATAGCATCAAAGTGAAAATCTATTCCTACAAGTTTGAAACAAAATGGCAGGCACATGGTCTACATGACGGTCTTTCCTAAACTAAATGCCATATTGTATTCTGTGATGTAAAAGGTATTTCCATCAAACAATAGTAGCCTCTCATCAAACAAAGGTAAATGGCACTAAAATCAACATTGACACTATCACAATTGTATTCTTGCAATTACTCCACACAGAGAAACATCATGTTTGCCTTGATTTAGTGACAAGGAGCAATTCGATTGTAATTGGTAGTTGTTTAACTTATGCAACAATAGCACCTAGAAATTATTAATTTAATAATTTACAGCCATTGCAACTTTAGAGCACATTGTGTTTGTCAAAAAGCCTTGTAAGCAATATTTATGACCAAAAATATCTTAAAATTTGATTTATTTGTAGTTGATGCCTATAATGCAAGCTTTAGAAAATAGAATCTTTATGATGCAATTTCTAGTACTGGTATCTCTAGAAGCAACACTTATCTTTAACATATTCTTCATCATATTGACATTAATCCTTCTTCAAGTAATGACTAGCATCTCTCTACATTCAAAAGTAAGTTCTATTTTTTTTTTCCAAAATTACAGGTTTTCATATGTTTTCTAGATTGGAAAAAGTTCACTGAGATGAAAGAGGTGCATTAGTTCTCTTTCAGTATAAAATGTCAATATTTTGGGATTCTTCAGTTTACCTATGTTACAAAATACAGGTTAATGCAGGCCTTATGATGGTAGGACTAATGGGCCTTTATGTTGTGTTCCTTTGATAGTCTGCAATTCAAACCTATTTCTAAACAATGTTCAATACCATTAAATGTCTTTAATGAAAACATTTCAATTATGAATGCTATGAATATACAATTTTAATGTTCTTATCATAGAGAACCCCAAATTATTTGGCATATTTCAGCTACACACATGCTGATTACTACATATATGAGTGGTATTTCTGGTTATGTGTCTGATTTTCATATAATTGGAATTTTTGTTTATACACCATCTTTTAATTTCATATTTCTTCCTGCATTTCCAGTGAACCATTAAAGGAGAAATGTAATACAAGGCCACAAGGGACTGAAGATTGGATCACAATTGTTGTAAGATATCAAACTTTTTTTAGTGCTAATGATTTAATGTATTTTTTTGTATAGACCTTATAACTACATTGACATAGACTTGAAAGACAACCTCACAGAGCCACAAAATACATGTGTTCCAAAGAATCCTAGCTATTTGATAACTTAATGTACAATGTAGCAAATAGTTGAATATATCCCATCTTTGACCATGGAGTATCTTTTTTCTATTAAAATGCATGTTAATTTTTATTTTTATTTTTTATGTCTTCAAAGCCACTTCTAAAATCAATTTCTATATTGATTGTTCCTTAGATTCAAATCCTAGAGGAGATCTAATCAATCATTTTCTACTTTCTTCAACTATAGTTTGTTGCTCTTTATGAGAGATGAATCATCAGTAACAAGAAACTAGCTATAGCTTACTATTCCATTTTGATACAAATAGCACTGAGTATTTTTAGCATACAATGAAAATCATAGATTTTTTATATGACCAGTTTATTCATTTCTTATATTATTACCAAAACAAGACTATTTCTATACTATTAAACAGAAGCCAGTTCATTAATTTTTTTTTGTTCTAACATTGAGGTAATAATTGGTAGAGATTATGCATATAGGTCAACATGTGCTTTAATACATTGTTTCCTACTAAGTGGGGCAAAGATGGGTCTGCTTTGGGATTCTCAAACAGCCTACCATGAATTTTACTCTCAAAATCCTCCTAACAACATCATTTATATGAATGATTTGCTGCACCTTTTAAGAATGCTTTGCTGCACTTTTTTTGATATTAGGATCTGCAGTTTTCTCAAAATTTTGCTGCTCATCTTTGATATCATATGCTGCTCTTTTATGTCACAGTTTGCTGCCCTTTATGACATAATTTTTTGCTCATTCTCTGTCATATTTTCCTACACTTTTTCTAATTATTTGCTGCACTTTTATTCATAAAGGGAGCTGCACTTTTATGTCATGGTTTACTGCTCATTTTCTGATTATTTTA
Source organism: Sequoia sempervirens (assembly GCA_007258455.2). NCBI lineage: Eukaryota > Viridiplantae > Streptophyta > Pinopsida > Cupressales > Cupressaceae > Sequoia > Sequoia sempervirens. Next base: position 98,491 of record VDFB02276635.1, read on the forward strand.
TGCACATTAACTCATCATTTTCTGCAAATTTACATCAATGAAATTGTTTTTTTAACTCCTTTCTTTATGATCCTTGACTGTCCTTGACACAGCTCATTGCATACCTCATAATCACTATTCATTGAACCCTTTGATCTTTGCAATAAGCACTATCTATTGAAGCTACTGTCAAACATTTGTCAACCGCCCTCCTTTGTCATCTTGGTGGCTGTTATCATCAAAGATTGTCATTGTTCTTTTTGATGCCTTTTTGCTTTCACTTGACAAGACTGTCCTTCCTCTTTAAATGACTGGTGCTGATGCTGCTCATAATCATTAGAGTGTTTATTGTCCAATGTTTCACAATCATGCATCATCCCATTATGTTAGGGCAGTATGTTTTTGTGCTTTCAAAATTGTGCATTGAATTGGTAATAGTTTAGTAAACTCTGCCATTATATTCTAGTACCTATCTAACAACATCAACCTTTGAAGCAAACTTCAAGAGAGCACACCTTCTACGAAAAAACAATGCCTTCCTCAAAAGTTTCCTTTTGTTACATTTCATGACTTTAGCTCCCTTTTCTTGGAGGTTTCAATCGTGAGATCTTGAATGTTGATCCCCTGTTTGAATTGAATACCAAGATGTAGCTGCTCTACATTGTATTCATAAAACTATAAATCTATTCTTGATTCTACATAACCCAACAAAACTACCACCAATAAAGTGGTTGTCCCTTGCAAATTTTATCCTTTACTCCTCTTTCTCAGTCATAAATATGACTACCATCTCATGAATTTGTCCTCCTAATGCTCTGTTGACTACACAGTCTTCTTTTGTTAGGTTTGAAACCCTAACATTGTCACTTGCTAACTTTCTTTGCATCATGTAATTGTGTGTTGACATTGCTTCCCTCACTGTGTATTTGACTAGGGTATGCAATTTTTATGCAATGTGCCCTTCAAAAACTTTGAAACTCTGCCTCTACAATGTCTTTGTAGCTATCATGTTTTCCTTTGATTCTATCATGCTTTTTTGATAGTGTTGCCCCTTTTATGATGGTCATGCTCCTTATTTTGAATGTCACAAGGAGAAGGTGGAAGACCTTGTGGAATTTTTTGATCTTGTGCATGCATGTTGGTTGGATCTAAGCCATATACCAAAGCTTGCAGATGAAAATATTGCTTTTTTTTATATTTGGTGATTTGTATGTACAAGTGTGAGTTTCTAAATTTGTTTTGCTGATAATGTGTAGGTTAATTGATGCCCATCTATTCTCATTTTTTGTTGGGAAAGCCTTGGTGGTTGATATTAGGAAATTGAAGAATACATATCAGAGAGGAGCTCTTGATAAAGTAGGTGTACTAAAATATTTTACAGAAGTGTTGGGGTAAGTCCCAGCAGGAATTGATAACTTTATTTTGTCATTAATTTTAATGATAATAGAATATTGATATTTGTAATGGAAAATAACATTTGTAAGATGGTAGCAGTATTGGCTCAAGTTTCTTGTATGCTTTAGAAAACCTTGTTTCTCCTGTAAGTATTCATATAATCATGTGAAACGTTTAAGGGGAATTGCACTGCATGAAGTCTACTCATCCATTTGTTTAACTATCTGGCAAAAAAGAACAATTACAAAAGATTAATATAGGGATTGAAAGGGGTCAAAATATAACATGAGATGCACAATTTAACTAACATAACATGAACCAAAAAATAAAAAAAACTAAGCATTCAATAACCACTGGCATTCTAAGCGAGCATATACTGCAAGAGATAATATTAGCATGCAATCAAGAGTTGGACCAAGAAATTTTCCAAGGCTGATGCCTCCACTGCCTCCACAACAACATTTGATACATTAATAACAGTATTTATATGGCATCTGAAATGCTATCAATATAGAACTATGTTTTCTTTGCTGTGATTGTTGAAAAATAAGTTGTTAGGAGACATTTGATCTGTGGTATACATTTTTGATTTCCACAATGAGAAGCAAAATAAGAGGTGGCTGGAGAAAATTGTAGAAAGAAGAAAATCTGCTTTTCAAACAGTATTATCATGCATTTTACTTCCTTGGCAAGTTTGTTTTATTTAATCTGTGACAGATACCAATATTAGCATTTTGTTCTTTAGCAATCAACCTTCCTATTTAAATATCTTTGGCGCCCTCCACTCACAATTGCATCCTTTGGCTTAATGGTAGTTGGCTTGGGTTGGAATTCAAAAGTTGAGGATTTGAATCCCATTAGTGTTTTGTTTCAACCCTATAGCTTCAAGGTTTAAATTCGAATAATACTTCTACACATTATATAGACACATTGTATAAGTATGTGTACTTAAAGCTGGTGGTATTGGTAATTGAAGATTTGCTAATCACTTTCAAGTTGGTAAAGGTTGATTTTCAAGTCACGTAAAGCTAGTGGTATTATGTCTAAACCTTTAGCTTCACGTGTGATAAAACAAATTGATTACTATTTCAAGTGGTTAATTTTGAACTTATGTTAATGATCCATTTATAGGAGTCATTTTAATGTTCTTTGCTTAATTATAATTTTGTTTATTTTTTTGGAAATTGTTTTACTATAGTTTTGGATACTAATTTTCATTGTTTTGTTATAGTGTTGAGAATTAATGTAGAGAACTTTATTTGCGCTCACATATGGATGCACAAGGATGGGTTCCCATCTCAATTATTACAAATTTCAATTGGGTAAGGGCTTTGGAGATAATATTTTAACTTTGTTGTATCAATTGTTTTACTTGATCATTAAAGTTGTATTGTTGGATATTATAGTTTTGTCAATCAGCTAGCTACAAAAGCAAATTGCTTAATGAGGGATTGGATTGAACCTCTTGCTCTTTTTTTTCTTTTCATCTTGGACTTGGGACTATATGAACTATCAATAGTCAAGGAAAAAAAATATACTTTTCTTAAACTAGATATCTTCTGGGAGTAGGTGCATCAAAATATAGATCCACAAAAGTAAATGTAGTAAAAATGCTTGTGGATTATGCTTGTGAATGAAAGGTTTAAAGGAAATTGTTTATCATTTGACAAGAGCCCATCTTGAAATGGATTAGTTTTTGTACAAGACTCATTTGGAGGTAGATTTAGACATGTCAGCTTCCCATATAGAGCCATTGTTCTATTATTTATTAATTGTTCTAGAGCTGTAGTATAATTGACTTCCAATGGACCTGACATTCTCAATTCCTATTTTGCTCCAATGAAGTCTCTGCTTATAAAGTATAAACAAAGTACATTTTATACTGATTTTGAAAAATGAAATACTTGTACTTATTTATATATAGGTAATCAATTATTAAACAACATAAAGGAAAACCTAAGATATAAAGGTATGTAACTATAATATAAATTTTCTGGTGGCTTTTATTTTGAGCAGGTTCACCTTTTAATTTTTATACCAATAAAAAATTGGATTACCTACATGAGTCTTTCATTCATGTGCTACAGGTCCTTTGGCATTGTGAAGTAACTGGTGAAAATCCCATATGTGCTTCAGTAAGTTCTTTACTTTCATATGTAGTCCTTGTAACTGCAATTCGTTTGGTAAAAAAAAATTAGACTTGGTATTCCTTGGTACTTTCTTGATAGACTATTGCAATGTATACTGCATATTGATTGTACTGGATTTTTGCAATGTTTATCGGATACTGCATATCGATTGTACTGGATTGTAAATGCTTATTTTTTGCATATTTAGGTCAATGCAGTAGACCACAATATAAAGGTGATGGATGAACAACAAGTATTGGGTATTTTGATTTCAAAGAACACACAGGTTTGTCTGTGTTACTTGTAAAATCCTCATTGGTTTCTATAAATGTCTCTTTGTAACTCTTAAAATTTACTCTACTGCAATTGCCTTGTTTATGGAACAGATTTATGACATTCTCTTCGAGTTGGCAAACACTATTAATATTGGTGTCCGAGAAGTGAGTTTTTTATTTGAGCCATCTTTCTCTCAATATACACAACTACACGGTAATTTATTTTAGCTGCAGATTTGGATTTAGATTATTTGAATTCATTTTTGCAGGGTGCAAATGGCTTGCTGGCATTGCTACCAACACATCTTGTGCTGTTGGCAGATTTTAAGGTGTGCCATTTTTCTAGCTGTGCATTTAGTTAATTATCTAAAAGGGATTTGAACTTTTTAATTTATTTTTCAATGGTTGGGGAGAAAAATTGAGAGATTGTATTACATTGCATCATATTCAATGCTTATGTTTCTCCATTTCTAGTTCTATTTTAACAATGCATTTATGTTAGGGCTTGCATCAAAGGAATAAAACTGAAGCTCAACAGTTGTTACAAAAAAAAATTTGCTGCTAACTCACACCTTCTCTACACTTTACAGGTCATTCCAAACTCTCTTTTGTGTAGTTACATTTATTTATATTTATACTATTCATTTTTGGTTCTATTGGATCTCCTTGTTTTCTAGAGACACATTGGTCCTTTGTTGCCAATTTTTTTCTTTTCATTATGAGTTGTTCTTTCAACTGGAGATGATCTTGTTTTGAATCCACAACTGTATTTATATATTTGAATTAAGTGAATGAATTTCTTTGTTCTTTAGAGATAGTGTGTGCATTTTGTATGCCCCGTGTGTTGTAGTTAAGATTGATAATAATTGTAAGCATTTCATACTTTTTAATCTCATTTCATTCTTGAAGTGGTTGTATGACTACTTGTGCAGATTCTAGATGGTATTGTCATGCATGTATCTCATTCTCTTGATGAACACACTTGATTTCCGAAAATGCTTTTTGAAATATGGAGGATTACAGTGAGTTTCTCTCTTATGTTCTGCCTAATATGATAGAAATACATTACTTGTTTAGAATGAATATTTTTCTCTTGTTAATAATGGATTGAAGAGTTGTGGGTAATATGAATCTTCTTAATTAATAGTGGTGATAGGCTCTAGTGTTAGCTTGAAAGTAGATCAAAGACTCCAAACAAAGAAAATTTGTTTGCACTTTCATTTTGATTTATTTCTTTTTGTCTCTTTTTTTGAGTGTTCATGAATAATTATTGATTTAGTTATGGGTTCTATGAATCATTTATATCGGATTCAATTCATAAGTATCTGTCGTTACCCCTTTTACAATAATTTTTTGTATGCTCCTTTGTTGTTTACATTGACTTACTGAACACATCAAATAAAATGAACTAGTCTGAAGTATCCATGAGATGCTACCACATGTTGAATCTCCCTATTCTATAGTGTATTGCCCCATCGGTGGGCCGTTGTGTTATCTTTTGTCAATATGTTCTAGTGTTGCCGATATGCTTTATTCAAGCCATCAGGGAAACAATAACATTTGTTCCACCGATACACTTATGTTACTCTGATGTGTTCACCTTTTTTGACCCCGTCGATACATCAGGGAGAGTCTTTGGAAGTCTACCTGACAAAGTGTTGTTACACTGATATTTGTGTTGTGAGCTTCTTTCATCGGCCTATCGATGGAGCTATGAGGGGAGTTCCCCTGATGTAGTAATGTTAGGCCGATAGTGTTAAATTTCTTAGGAATGAGAGTGGTGACCATAGAATTCTGGGATTATTGATGGATGTGAGTCTATTTCACAAGATAAGCTCACATGTAGTTAAACTAACTAGAAATAAGATCTTACATCCATAAAGAACATGTAACACTATTGTTTTCTATGTAGTTAATTCTAGATGACTGAAAAAATTCCCTTGAAGTCTGGTGTTTAGGATTGTTCTATATATTTAGCTTAGTTTGATAAAGTTACATAGTTTGAATTTCTAACAAAATGTGTAAATAAAAAAAATGGATCCCCATAGTTGTCACCATTATTTCTCTTATTGGACACTAATGATTTTCCATGAATGATTTCTTTTTTATTTTGCTTATAATTCAGGTTTAGGGTTTGATTAAGTTTTTCTATGAAAAATAAACATGCAACATTTAATGAAGCTACATGTATCACATTAAAGTTTTAGTTTATCGAGTGTTGTCAAGTACGCAAACCATTGAAATTACAAGAGCTGTTAATGGAGCTTTTTCATTTAATCATATATTCAACACAAATGTTTTACAGGTACAAAAGTAGCATTTCTTGTAAAAAATAGAAACCAAATAGGCAAACATCCTCCCAAAAGTTTGCTTGTTGTCTACTTCTAATTATTGATGAAGATTAATAACAATACTTAGAGTAGAAAGCATAAATTTTAATGATTTAAGCATCTAAATATGCTCATTATTAGATCTTGGTTGTATTTTCATTTTAATAACTGTATTTTCATTTTAATAAACATATTCTAAAACCCTCTTTGAAATCTTATTTTCAGGTTGCAGCTCGTCAAATTGGAGAGGTGAACATGCACTCTTTACTTTCATCCAACCATGACTAGCGAGATTTCTAGATAGGAAGTTGCTATCCTTCTCATTTGAATCCTTTCAATCTTCTCTCAAGGGTTGTCTAGCTGGAATGGGAGGGCAAGGCTGCTCTGATCGAGAAATATATGCACCACAAATAATATAACTACATTTATTATATATTTTCATGTCTTTTCTCCCTTCAAAGTTTGTAGCATTTGTATTGCATCTTGGATTTGTCTTCCATGGCAACTAAGAGTGCAGTGAAGGATGTATTTCTTGGATCTTTGTCTATGCAGTTGTATGATGTTTGTAATTCCTTTGGTTATGTAGTTGTTTGTTGTTTGTATATTCTTTTTTTTTCATGCAATACATAAAACACATTTGAATATCTATGATATTTGAGCTTTATATGCATAAAGTTGTTTGTTGATTGTATATTTTCTTTTTCATGTTAATCTAATACAATTTTTTTTTAATATCTATGATATTTTAAGTTTATATGCATAAATTTGTGAGAATTAATTAAGTTAGATTTGATTTATAACTTGAATAATTGATTTACTCAAATAAATGACTAACCCATGACTAAATAAATGACTACTATGACTAAAATAAATGAATACAATGACCAAATATATGACTACAATGATTAAATATATGACTACCATGACTAAAATAATGACTAAATATATGACTAAAGTAATGACTAAATTAATGACCAAATATATGACTACAATGACTAAATATATGACTACCATGACTAAAATAATGACTAAATATATGACTAAATTAATGACCAAATATGACTACAATGACTAAATATATGACTACCATGACTAAAATAATGACTAAATATATGACTAAATAAATGACCAGTTAACAACAATCAATGACTAAATTAATGACTAAATCAATGACCAAATCAATGACCAAATCAATGACTAAATAAATGACTAGATAAATGACTAAAATAGTTTAGTCATAAATTTGGTTATGTTATAAATGACCAGCAATAAACTACTAATGGTCACATGACCAAAATTAGTCATTTATATGCAATTTTTAGTAGTTTATTTAGTCATATATTGTTGTTTTTGTACTAGTGATTGTGACCACTTTTTTTCATAATAATTAAAACACTTATTAGCCATCCCATCTTCATCCATAATAAATTCATTACAACCCTTCGCCATCACATCTGATGATGTTGTTACGTCAACATAGGTAAGTGACTTTCAAATCAATAATGAGATATAAGGCATGTACATATTTTATTCTAAGTAGGTAAATTATTGTGAATAAAAATGAATAAATTGGCACATTCCACCTTCCTTTCAAAATTTAGTAAATTGTGTGGATTGTACCTTCACTTGAGATGTGGTAGTTCATGCACTCTATCCCATGCAAAATAATGATTCTCATTCAACGAAGCTAAATGCAACAATTAATTTGTGTCCCATCCATAATGTCAAAGTATAAATCGTTAAAAGGTTGCATTTTATTTAATTTATATCACAATCTTGTTTACATAGTTTTACACCTTTAGAATGCCATGACATTAAATAGATACTAAGAAGAATTGCAAGAAAGGGATAGAATAGGTGGGGCTAAGCATAAATCAAAACCAACTTCCCAGATAAATTGTTGGCATTGAGTAATATTTTTGAGTTGTTTCAGAAGATAGGTTGGCTTGAGTTCAAGAAGAAATTTGAAGGGCATAATGCGTAGCTAGTCAAAGAATTTGCAAATAACTTCTCAAATGGTCAGACGATAGTGCATGTAAATAAATTTAAGGTAAGCCCTCAAATCATCTCTTGTTTGTTTGGTATTAAAAATGAGGGGGTGAATCTATCAAAAACTACAAATATTTCTTATCAAAGAATGATAGAACTCTTTACAAGGGAAGGAGAACCTCATCCTTTACTAGTTGTGAATACCTATGGAAAAAATAAGGGTTTTCAGAGAATGTCTATTCCAGAGCCGTGAAGAACAACAGTTTCCTAGATCATCAAATACTTTACATGTGATGGGCAATGTTCCATCATAGTCAGTCCCCCCTTTCGGTTACTCACTCACCTGTGCCATGGTGCCAAAAACCCTGAATTAAGGGTTAACCTTCTTGATTTCCTTAGTGATTCCATTGTTAGCATGATAGAGGGGTTTAAAATCAGTTCAAGACCATTGAAACATCATGGTCTCATTTAGTTAATCTGCAAGTATCATTTCCTAAGGAAAAGAAAAACAAAGGAAAAATGGCTAAAACTTCTTTGAAATTTTGAAAACCTTGAACCCTCAAGGCATTTGGAAGAAGGTGAGTCATCTGGACTTTCAGCTCAAAATTTGAACAAACCTTCCCCATGCCTCAAGATTCCCCTAAGCCTCAAAATCTCAGAAGAGCTCTTGATGGTGAAGTGTCAGAAAATCCACCCAACCTTTCGGAAACCCCAGGGAATCAAGAAAATGTGGACTTACTAAATCTTGAAGATGAGGATACTCACCCCTACAAAAAGGGAAAGAGACCTAAAATGGAATTGCACAGACCTTCCCCTTTAAGGAGAAGCAAACGATTGGCCACTGAAATTAGTTATGTTGTGGCTTGTGATCAGCTGCATATTCCTACAAAGAAAAGACAAGATAGGAAATCTCATGAAACTACAACCCAATTAGATGAAAATCAAACTCCGATTAGCAGTAAACCCCCTGAATCTGAAAAGGAAGATGTTCCACTTGAGACAAGACAAGGAGAAATAGGGAAACGGTTTCCAAGCTATATACTTGTTGAGGATGCGTCTGTAAAGCCAATTTCTCCTTCACAATAGCCGTTGGAAACACCAAAAATGAATATAGCCTCCCCAAGTGAACAATTGTCACCCCTAGTTGCCAATGACACAGAACAAGGTTTATTAGAGGTAAATAATGAAGAAAATGTGATTGGTAATGATGCATAAATTCCTAATTTTCCTTTTTCCACCAATGTAGAAGTTGAAAATTTTGATCATATAAAAACAAAATTAGAAGAATTAAAGGAAAAAATTGTTCAGTTAAAATGTAAATTGCAGTAAAATGAGGAACAGATGAATAAGTAACAACAAAAAATTAGCATACAAACTAAACTTCTGAAGGAAAAAGATCAAGAAATTATGACTTTAAGGGCTCAAGTAGAACATAAGGACAAAAATATTGAAGAGTTGCAATATCAAGTACAACAAATTAATGAGAAGGATAAAGAGTATTGGGCCAGTTTATCTGAAAAAGATAAACGAATTAAAAGTTTAATGATAATATGGTGCAATCATTCACAATTTTTTTAGAAAAATAGGAACAACATAAATTTGAACTTAATGTGGCCTTGAGTAGAACTGTTGAGCTAAAATAGGATTGGCAAAAAATCAATGTGAAACCAATGGTGGAATCAAAAGAAGTATAGACTGAACCGACCAAAATAGAATGGTTTCAAATCCACATTCCCCCATTATTGGTTAAGTGGATGGAAAGATGCTATTTCTCGAGACAAGCAGGGGCAGAGAATGCCAAACTTAAGCATGAAATAATATTATTAAAATAATCTTATGATAAGCTCTACCAGGCTAAAATTGATGCATGTTAGATTGGAGAATTACTACTAGCCTGTAGAAAACCATCCCGGTTATATTCCATGTTTTTAAATGAAAAATTATTAAGATTAAAGCTTTTGAGAATTTCTTACAATTTACCCCATGATCTAGATGATAAATAGTTTTTAGAAGCATTCAAAGAGGCAACCCCTATTCAACAAAATTTCATACATAATTTGTTTTTAGAAAAACATACTAATTTCTTTATCAACCTTTTTTTTGGGGAAGTAGAGCTTAGAGCCTTCATGTCTACTATGCAAAATCAAATCCATTGGCAAGAGAGAACCAAAGAATATTTGCAAGTAGAAAGAACTGTGGGACTTCAAATTAGATATCCCAACTGAAAACCCTTTTCCTTTAAAGCCCAATTTTGAGGGATTAAAATCTATGAAGCTGTAAGGAACAAATATGATGACAATCTCTAGATTTTTTTTGAAAATTTTCAAGCTCATGGGCCATAATTAATAGAGGGCTTGCAGTGCCTATGAGGAGCGATACACTCCTCTTCCTATGTATCTCAAAAGTAAGGAGATGATCTTTGTGAATGCTTGGTCTAGACCTATTCAAACATGAACAAACAATAAAACATTAGTCAATAAACAAGTCTAAACAAACATTCCCCATGAAATTCATTCAAACACAAGAACATTGAAATCAAAACCAAAATAACAAGTAAAATCTAATGAAATTCTATTCTAAATGCTCAAACCAGCATCCCATGGTGGAATTGGTGCTTCTTTGATGTGGAAAGAAGCCCTTTCCCAATTCCTTGATAAACTTGATGATGATTGATTGATCCTTGATGAAAATTGTCAATAACCTAGCTATGGATGATGAAATCTATGAAAACTTGGATGAAAATGTGGATGAACTTGCTCAAATCTGTAGATAGTAACCTTGCATGAAGTTGTGGATCCCAAATCAATAGAGAAGTCCTTTATTTATAGGAAAGAAGGATGGAGGAATAAGAAATAGGAAGAATGTGGGATTAAACTTGAGCCAATGGCATTGTCCCACTTGTCAAAATGCTAATGAAGGAGAGTGGAGCACATTTTGAACAATGTGCATGTTAAATGCATGTAGGTGGAGTTTGAAATTCAAAAGATGGCTTGTGCAAGAAGAGTTGTAAGAGGAGTTAATGCCATGTTGGCTCAAGAAAAGGACATGTAAGAGACTTCAATGCCATGTTGGAGGACAAAAGTCCTTCGGGAGGGAGAATTCAAATTGGTGGAATATTCCAAGGATATGCCATATTTGAATAGAAATAGAGGAATTAATAAATCAAATAAATTGATTTATATGTGCAAGTTGCAAAAGCTAGAGGAATGGAGGATTAGAGTTAGGAGTTAATTAGGATTAAATTAACATAGATGAGATTAGTTGATATGACATTTGATTTAGATATTTAGATTTATTTAAATCAAATGAGAGGATATTTAGGAGATTAGTGATTTAATTAAATAATTTTGATTTATTCAATTAAATGAAGAACATTAGATTTAATCAAATAAAGTTGATTTATTTAATTAAGAGAGATGGATTTAGGATTTAATTAAATAAAATGATTTATTTAATCAAAGGAGGAACATTAGGATTTAATTAAATAAAATGATTTATGTAATTAAAAGAAGAACATTAGATTTAATCAATAACGTTGATTTATTTAATTAAAAGAGGAATCTTGATGAATTAATTAAATAAGGATTATTCAATTAATTGGTTAGTAACAAAGTGATTAAGGAATAATTGGTGTTAGTGAATCAGAATCAAATGCATGATGTCAATCAGGACATTTTGAGTGTCTACATTTTGCCCCTCTTTGAAGCAATGTACATGTTGCGTTAGTTCAAAGAATAACCTTGTTGAGATCAAAATTAAAAAAAAATGTTTTTTTTAGATGCTGCACTGCTACCCCAATGAGAAGAATTACGCTGGTATACTGCCCCCTCAAGAAATCAGATGAAAATTTGGATTTTTGGGTGATTTCTCAAAAAAAAATGACGAGTTGCCCAAAGGGTCTTGAAAGGCTCCAAGATGCTGAAAATATGCCACAACGCGGAAAAAAAGATGCGAAACGAGCCCCAGTTGGGAAAAAATGGTGCTGGGGTGCAAAACCCTAGTTTGACGACTAAATTAGGGAAAAAAACCCTAATTTTCATTCTTAAATAGCCTTGGAGGGGTCACTTTCCATTCATTTTTGCATTCACACCTTGAGAATTCTAGTCTTTTGAGCTTTCACCCTCCTGCAGAATGGCACAAAGAGTGCTTCCTCAACACATTTTTTAGCAAGTCTGGGTGTACCAGAGACATCCAAGCACAGGACCAGCAGTATGTGACCCTAACCTGACTTTGAGATTTGATTTTTAAGCACATTTATTACATTTTGAAAAGTCAAAGTCCCCAGCATCACTATATAGCGATGCTCAAAGTGAAAAATCAGCAACACTAGGGCTCAAATAGAGTTTCTTTTGTGAATTACGATGTCGCGTCGCAATTTGAATTTAGGGCTACAAACTCCAAATGTTGACGCCAATGTGAATGGCGACACCGCAGTCTAGTTTAAGATTAGGGTTTCTAGGTCAAAGGGGCCCGCTAGTGTAAATAGTGATGTCACGGCTTGGTTTGCATTTTCAAAGGGTCTAGCATCATTTTTTGGAGTTTTCAAATGGTGAGGCCTTTGCAAATAGCAATGGATTCATTGTTCTTGTGTTGGAAACTCCAAACGAGGTCAAGTCTTTTTTACAAAATTTGACATCGTGGCTTCATGGGTGCAGGAGGATATAGAGCCTATGCATTCATGTGAGCATCGACCCTCGGTGCTGAGAAGATTAAGCGGTTTGCATGAGCTACGGTAGGAGCACTTGGGTGAGATTGGCCTTTGGTATGTCACTTATGCACCCATCGTTCGGACCCACCTAGTGATGATGATTGCATTGGATGAGAGGTGGCACAACGAAACCTCGTCATTTCATCTTCCCACTGGTGAGGCAACTGTTACATTGGAGGATGTCTGGCAGATCCTTCGGTTGATGATTCACAATGATCGAGTTATCTATGACACAAATTCTAGTAGTGATGCATGCTTTGAGGTCCTGGGGGTTGAGGAGCTTACACTTTCTAAGGGCCAGATTGATTTGGATTACTATAGAGGTCGGGTGCTGATTTCTAGGCTAATCATAACAATGATTATATGTAGATTGGTAGCTCCTGATCAACAGGGAAAATACTTCAGCTTGGGATGGGGCCTGGCCTGGGAGAGGATGCTACATAGGAGGACCTTATTTTCTTGGGGACCAGTGATGCTAGCCTTGTTGTACCATGATTTGCATGAGTTTTCCTACTATGATAGCCAAGTGATTGGTACCAGTGTTACATTGTTGCACATCTGGGCTTGTGAGCACATTTTCGTGCTCTGACCAATGGTCACTATGGTTGATGTGGAGCCCAATGATCGAGTAGTTTGGAGGTACAGGGGGGAATTACTATGAGGTACATAGGATGGCTAGGTATACCCCACTGGTGTAGAGTGGTGGATGAGATAACAATTTTCACATGCAGGCCCTGGTTATAGATGCCTGCATGGTATGACGACACACAATAGTTGTTCTATGTCTGACAGGATCAGCTAATGCACAAGAAAGAGCACATGATCATAGAGCATTACCTACTAGATAGAGTTTCCCACCAGTTCAAAGATGTTCAGGATTGACTTGATGATCAGTATGTAGCCATCTTTTCCAGATCATCCAGAGAGACCACATGGAGACGAATGATTCCAACATATAATGTAGTTGAGTCCTTCAGGTAGTTAGTGGCTAGGCCACGGGCCTATGATGACTAGTTCAGACCCTCACTTCAGCTGACAGTTCTAGGGGTAGTGATTCCATGGAGGAGACCCCGAGGCAGGACATCCAGGAGAGCGCAGTTAGGGCATGGCAGATAGGATCCTGGGGTACCACCTAGAGATGGGACACCTCCACGGTAGCCAAATCAGCAAAGGGATGGCCAACCACACTAGCCACCTCAAGTATAGTAGAAAAATCAGTGGGATGCCCAGATTCAATAGTTACAAGGGAATTTTCAGACAACAACGACCAAGAGGGACTAGGCTAGACAACAGGTCCAAGCCCTCACTGCAGAGAGAGATCATGAGCACCAGTAAAGGTAGACAATCGAGTTACAATTGGCCCAGGAGGTCAGCCAGAGGTAGTAGCTGGAAAGTATGGCCACCTCATCCTAGGGGAGGATAGTACCAGCACGGATATACTGCGACACCGTTAGAGAGGCTGAGTATTATAGGCTTCATTATCAGGAGGTTGTACTCACAGTTGCTCAGGTTCCAGAGTACTCTCAAAAAATAGGTCTTAGACAGACAAATGATCGAGTCGAGAGATAGGTAGGCAAGGGGAGCAACCACCAGGGCTAGCTACCACATATAGTTTTTTGATCACAACATTCGATTCTTTTTGGGATCCATAGGCTCTGTGTTTGATAGCCCTGTAGGAATTTGTACATTGATTGATATACATACACATGATTCAGATTTGTACCATGATAGTGATGATTTTTGATATATTTATGATATGATCAATTTATTATGCGACGTGTCTACTTTATTTATGCTTTATGGATGGATGCTTTTTGATATTCTATGCATATTTAATGTGATTCTATATGCATTGATTTTAATTTATGTGATGGATGGTCATGTAGATGTTTATGGATGTTATGGATGCATTTCTTTTTGTATTATCTCTATGCACTTTTATGATGATGTTTGTAGTATGAATGTATGGATGTATGGATGCAAATTTTTATGATATGCAAATGATTTTAATATGCTTAGAATAATAGATCTATATTATTCCCTAAATGATAATGCAAAATGGATGATGTTAAATGTTATGATTATGAGATGTATGGGATGTTATGACATGCTCCTTTTCTTTTTCAGTATCTTTTTCATGTATGATATGATGATGCATATATGGATGATATGATAATGCTTATATGACTATGCAATGGATGCAAATGTATGGTTTATGAGATGCTTAGAATAACCAATCTATTTTATGTGAGATGATTAGTGTTTCCTATTATATATGATATGAATGATATGCAACATGCTAACAATTTGTGGATGCAATATGGATGCACTGGTGATGTTTTGACTAAATATCATGGTACTATGTTAGCATGGAGAGAAGAAAGAAGAAATGAGATGATGACAAGAGGATCCAATGAGTCCATGATTTTCCAGGACTTTATTAGAGATGAGGATGAGAGATGGATGATGTTTCGCTTATCAAGAATTGGGATTTTAAAAGAGCTTACTTACCTTATGTTTGATAACACACATAGGTACGATGCATCAAGGTATAAAGAACTAGGATGGCCTTGTACCTAGTGTGATGGACTTTGACTTGACAATCAGATAGGAGTATCCTTATTCACACCTAGTATACAAAACCCTATTTAAAATGCAGTTCAGATATTCCAAGCATCTCATACCAAAACATAGAAAGGAAAGCCCTCCTATGTGGTCAACAAGACACCTGAAACATCCTCCCTACCAATCGAACAAAGCATGCATGACCAAGGTTATATTACAAGAATATCCAACACAAATAGTAGACAACAGATAATGATCGTTGCCCCATTCCTTTCTCTCTAAATTGTTTTGATTAGACATCATCAAGAGGTCATTAGAATGAGCGCAATAAGATAAATCAACAAGACAAAGATCAAGTAAACAAACAAGCTAATGTTCTTCATACTGCTATCCAAGACTAAACTACAGTGATGCCTGATGTTGATGTCCATTATAGGAAGGATGTATCCTAGGACATGATATTATCATATGATTTTGGGATTGACTGGATGATAGGCTATTGATACCAAGAGCTGACCAACTTATTTACCTATTGACCTAGACTTGAGACCTCGACGATTGAGTTTTCACTTATAATCTACTAGACTTGTTTCTGATTGTTTTACCAAAGTTTGGGGATGACATTCATTTATTATGAGTGGATGTTTATTGCGAGTGAATGCGAAACAAAAAAGATGGATTTTTTCAAATATTTGGATGTTTTTGATGTTTTGAAATGTTATAAGGGTACTTTTGGTATTTTCAAGATGTTTTACAAATGTTTTGAGTTTTGAATTTTGCAATATTTTTGTGTTTTATGAGATTTTAACCAAGAACCTAACATAAAGACCTATCCTAGAGGCCTCAAGGGCTGATCAAAGAATAGACTTTCCTACGGTATACACGCAGAGACCACATAGTTTGATTGACATAGACTTGTTTATTGATAAGAAATGCACAAATGGATTGCCAGTTTGTTATGATGGACTCCTACAAGACTAACCTAAGTGTCTTGGGGGCACATCGATGATGGAATTGCCTATGTTTAGAGCTCAAAGACCTGTAGTTCGATAAGATGACTCTATTTTTTACTTTTTCTAAAATTTTGACCTATTTTTGGGATTTTGATATGTTTTGGATGCTTTTTGAATTGTTTGATTTTTTGATGTTTTTGGATTTTTTTATTTTCTAATGTTTTTAGATTTTTTGATTTTCTAATGTTTTTGCATTTTTTGATTTTAAGGAAGACTTCAAGAATATACATGAATCTAATCAAATGCAGGTATAAGAACATTCCCCCAGCGTGATGCAATAGACTACACTAATCTAGGCAAGAAAAACTGACCTTAGGAATGTGCCAAGTAGTTCTAGGAGGGATCACGATACAAACATAGGATCAAGCTATGATGCAAAAGTGGATGGGTGATGGATGGAGATATGGAAGTGTGATGGATGAATGATGTAGAACAAGTCATAGAGACCATGGTGGATGGAAAGTTCTTATTTACACAAGGTGCATGTTTGTCAGGTTTTCACCAAGGTACTTTCCCAAAGCACCACCGAAGTGGTTTTCACTAGAGGACATTTTTTTTCTTTATTGTTTTCAATCCTTTTTTCTGATTTTTTTGGATTTTTATTTTTTTATTTTTTTTGGATTTTTTGATTTACACCTTATAATATTAGGCATCAAACTTTTTGAGATGGGAGCTATTGATAGGATCCTATAGAGGTTCACCTTATAGTGTGGATAGCTGATATGCTCCTGACTTGTAGCTTGTTGCAATGATGAAGGGCCCCAACCAATTGGATTCAAACTTTCCCTTGCTATCTAGATTTGGTACATTCTTTTGGTTCTCCTTCAATACAAGCTCTTTGACTTGAAAGGTCTGACTCTTGATCTTCTTATTATAGCTCCTCTTGAGACGGTTCTGATAGACTTGCAACTAGTTTATGGCATCCATACGTCTCTCATCCAATAGCTCGAGCTCGTTCAACCGTGATACCCGATATTCTTCATCTGTAATGAGGTTCTACAATGATATTCTTAAGGATGGGAGTTCGATCTCAATGGGAAGGATGGATTTTGATCCATAGACTAGGGAGAATGGGGTTGCACCTGTAGGCATGTAGATACTCATTCGATAGGCCCATAAGGCAAGATTTAGCTATAAGTGTCAATCACGACTAGCTTCATTGACTGTTTTCTTTAGGATTTTCAAGATAGTTTTATTGGTAGCTTCAGCTTGGCCATTTCTTTGGGGGTAGTATGGAGTAGAAAAGAGATGCTAGATTTTGAAATTTTGGCATAGATCTCGAACATCCTAGTTTTTGAAAGGTGTCTCGTTATCTGAGACAATGGATTGAGGGAAACCATAGTGGCAAATAAGGTAGTTCATGATGAACTTGGATATTTTCTTTCCTATGATATAGGTCATTGGGATGGCCTCTACCCACTTCGTGAAATACTCAGTGGCACTGATGATGAACTTATGTCCATTGGATGAGGTGGGTGTGATTTTTCCAATGTGATCAATCCCCCATTGGGACCAAGGTGTAATGATTGGGTGGGGCTCTTGAGTTGGTGCATGGATGAGATCCCCATGTTGTTGACACTGCACACATCTTTGGACATAATCTTGAGCTTCTCTTTCCATCGTTGGCCAATATTACCCAGTTCTCAACAATTTCTTAGCCAAGGTCATACCACTCGAATGTGACCCACAAATGCCATCATGTACCTTAGTTAAAGTATTCAAAGCTTCCTCATCATTAAGGCATCGTAACAAGGTTCCCTCAATACTCTTATGGTATAGGGTGTCTCCTAAGATAACAAAGCGGGATGACTTCTTGACAAATGTTATTTTAAGGTTCAGGGTGATATTAGTGGGGAGGACTCCTATTCTTAAGTAGGTGTATATATCATGATACTAGGGATCACCGGGACCAACAATTTCACACACGAAATCAAACTCTGGTACCTCAAATGCTAGTACAAGAATCTTTTACGTGGGATATCTAGTAGCGATCTAATTGTTTCCATAGAATTCATTGCTCTGTTGTTTGCCCTTGGTATTTTATCAAATGTGATATCAATGAAGAACTCTTTGAGGCTTTCCACCAGTTTCTTATATGGAGTCAACTTGTCATCTTTCATTTGGTATTCATCATTGACCTGGTTAATGATAAGTTGTGAATCTCCATAGACTTTGAGTGCCATAATCTACCATTGCACTACTATTCTAAGTCCTATGACAAGGGCTTCATATTCTGCAATGTTGTTTGTGCAAGGAAAAGACAACTTATATGATTTGGGTATGCAATCCCCTTGGGGTGTAATGAAGAAGACTCCAACTCCTAACCCGTGTTGTGTGTAGGGTCTATCATAATACATTTTCTAGTGATCTACTATGTTTAGGTTAAAGATTGACTCATTGAGGAAATCTGATACCAGTGGATTTTTTGAATATATCGGTGCCTCTGCTAATTGGTCTGCAATTTCTTGTCCTTTAATGTCATTAAGTTCTACATATTCAATGTCATGGTATGTCAGGATCATAACCCATTTATCTATTCACCCTATGAGAGTTGCTTTAGAAAGCAGATAGTTGAGAGGATCTATCTTGGCAATGAGTTTTATCTGATGTGCTAGCATATAATGTCTGAATTTTTGTGTGGCAAACATGACTGCTAAGAAATCCTTCTTAATGGATGTATAATTCAGCTCATTTCCTACCATGGTTCTACTGATGTATTAAATATCTCTCTCCTTCCCATTTTCATCATCTTGTGCTAAGAGAGTGCCAAGGGCTGCTGTTGTTGCTGATATATATAGGATCAAGGGATTTCCTAGAATTGATGGCATGAGCAAGTACTCCTTGATCTTGTTGAATGCCTGATCACATTTCTCATCCCATTTGTATGCTATCCGCTTGTGGAGTAGATGAGAATATGGGATAGCCTTATCTGTTAACAGTGCTATAAATCAACAAATGGATTAGAGTCTTCCTTGCAAACCCCTCAACTACTTCAAGGTTCTTGGTGCCTCCATCTCTAGAATTAATTTGACTTTGGCGAGGTCTATCTCAATTCCTCTCATAGATATAATGTACCCTAGGAGCTT